>SJYA01001977.1:0-13191 GCA_006410615.1 Neotragus moschatus
TCTTCCTGACCCAGGAATCAGGGTCTCTTGCACCGCAGGAGGATTCTTTAACAACAGAGCTATGGTATATAAAGCTTTTTACTTTCCAGTACAATAAAGATACAAATTCTACTAGAGTACTATCCTTTATGCAATGTAACCAACAACTCTGTCTTGATAATGATGTGGTTGAGAGCAGGTTGTCCCCAAATACACTACTTCCCTGCTGGGAGCCAGCATGAGGAATTCCACTCATGACAAGGGCATGTGGAGAGGCCTGGTGGGCAAGGCAAATCAGGCCTCAGGAGTTCTTCCTGAGTTTTCCTGAGCATGTACCCCAAAAACAAGAATTTGCCTGGCTTATTGTACTGTGCTTTTTCACTCTTCTGACACTCTCTGGCAAAAGTTAATTCAGGGCTTCAGTCTCCTGCAAAAGAATGTATCAGCTTAAAACCCCCTCTGATAACTCTCTAACTTGCCTAACAAGTTCTCCCGGACCTTTTACAGCTTGTGAATTGTTTATAGCCTCCCAACCACGAGAGGCACAAAGCTTAAAGCATCTTAAAGATACAGAGCCTTTTCTAAAGAGCTAAAAATCATATTGGTGACAGGATTTCACTGTTGACTCAATGATTGCTGCCAGGCCTCCATATTCTTTATCTTTTAGGCACCTGGGAGGATGTTTATCAATGTAATCTGGATGTAGAAAGAGGTATATAGTAGTTTTGATGTTAGCAACACTAGACTTTTGAGTTAATTACTTTCCTCTTTGTTATATATCACTGCACTCCTCTTGCGTCCTTGCTATGTAAGAATGTAACTTTATTTAGTGTTTTCTGAGAGTGGCACCAGACCTTGGGAAGAACAATACTTTTAACACAAATGAGTCTTCTGGTTGACAAACTCTTATCAGAAAAGGCCCGTAAAATATTAATTGGCCTTTGGGCCAGAAGATGATGTAAATAACCTAAGACTTATGTGTACAACAAGGTATGCAGAGAGAAAAGCCTGGTTTTGATGAGTGTGGGCTGCTAACGCTGCATAAGTTTGTGTTACCCATTGATCTCTATGTATAATCAAAAGTATAAAAGGCCTTGAAGGACAATAGGGGCTGGGCCAGTCTCTGGACTGGTTCCCCCGTGTCTCCTCTCTACTCTAATTTCTGGCTGAATTCCCATCTGGGGCATGAAGGCTCACCATGTCTACTTACTTGTCCCAGCTTCTAAGAGCCACACGAGAGGGAGTCCAAGGTAGGGCACCCTCCGATATTCAAGAGGACTCCAGTAGCCTAACGTAGATGGTGCAAACTTCTTGTCCTGAGGTTTTATTAGTTCTCCATGTAAACCAAGTTATGCAGCCTCTTTTCTCCACTAAATTTTCCTACTATACTATTATTTACTAATCTTATATTTCTAAACAAATAAGTTTTTCCTCGCCTATCCATTTCCTCTTCAAATCACCCTGGATCCACCGGGGCTGGACCCTGGCACTTCCCCATGTTGATTATTTTGAATTAAACACACTTACGAAACAGCAAGTGCAGGAAGGACACTCTGACCCTTGTTTGTCCACCTGAAAGCAGAAAATAATTCTCTCATATGAAGGGTGTCCTCCATATATCAGGAAGTGAAGAGACCTCTTATCACCAGAAAGGGAATTCAGGGTAAAGAAGGTTGTAGAAACAAGCTTTGTTACTTCTTTAACATACTACTACAATCCCAAACTTTCTTGTTTTGTTAAATCCTCCTAAACTTATTGTTTCTTTGTCTGAAAGGTACAAAATGTGCCTACCCTGGGACTTCTGTAGTCTCATTTTTTTTTTAATCAACTCCTTTAATGTCAAATTAAATTTTATTTTTCTCCTGTTAATCTGTTAATTTCTCTATTAGACCAAGCAAACAACTGGGAAGGGAAAAAGGAAAAGGTTTTCCTGTCCTACAATATTTTATGTTATAACTATAAAACTTGAAGTATACTTTTCTAATTTTCCTGATATAGTGTTGCTTATTTGCAGCAAAACATTTCTAAATTAAAATATTTTCCTCTTTGCTGAAAAAGTGATAGCTAATTATTTACTCATATGCAATTAAGTAGAATCATAAACACTTTATATTTACTCACCTAATATTCTTTTTTATGTACTTTATTTTACTATCATATTACTTTAATAATGCCTATAGTCTAATTATCCTTTTCAAGCTGTTGCAGCAATTATCAGCTTTAATTCTTTTCGATGCTCAGACTTTATGGATAGACAAGGGAGAAATAGAAGAGCTAATAGTGATTATCCATATCTCACCTTGTTCCTAGCGTTAAGTTTTTAATGAAATGTAATTTTCAATTTGTCACCTGCTCTTTCTACATTGTTAGATTTTTGCTACTAACCATAGGGTAGAATAGAAAGTTAAAACAGAACCATGTGTCTCATAACTGTGAGACCCAGCTAATAAAATTAAAGGGAGACTATGTTTCCCAGGTGGCACTAGTGATGAAGACCTGACTGCCATTGTGGGAGATGTAAGAGACCTGAGTTTGATCCCTGAGTGAGGAAGATACCCTGGAGGAGGGCATGGAAACTCACTCCAGTACTCTTGCCTGGAGAATCCTATGGACAGAGGTAACCAGCAGACTTTAGTCCATAGGTCTCATAGAGTCAGACATGACTGAAGCAACTTGGTATGCACACATACATGTACATAAAAATGTACAGATAATATGAATCTGTATATACTTACATGTGTACACATAGAAATACACACACATATGCAAATACAAGGCAGTCTTTAATGTGTCCACTGATGGGAGTTGTTCTTGAATATGGAAATTTTCCTGCAGATATAAAAGGTTAGAGGATTTATTTTGAAAATAGCCACATTTAGGAAATTCTAAGAAGGCCCAGTGGCCATTAACACTTTAGTATGTCTTCCACTGATATGAAAATTTATCATTATTATAAATTAAGGCATAAACCACATAAATTTGGTGTATTTATTCACTTATTTGAACTATGTAGCATTTTTTAAAAGCCACTTCAAGTTTTTTTTGGAATAAATTGTGGGGAAAAAAGGAATAAATAGTGTATTTTTCATTGTGAGAGTCCACGTGGGAAGGCTTACAAGACAAGATAGTGACATTCTCAGCATGGAGGTGGTAGCCAGGGAATCAGGATTAGGAAGAAAGACCACTGGGAGAGAAAAGGAGCAATTTAATAGAAATTGAGGAATAAGAACATGCAATACAGTTTGTTTTATGTAGTTACATTTTGAAATATACTAAGCTTTAATTTCTTTATATTCCTGTGACTGTCAAAGTTTCTGGTGAGCTAGCAGAAACACATTTATATTACTGAAAAATGATCTGATCAAGAACAATAATTCTCATAGTATCAATATTGGATCTGAATTCAAAGGACTTAAATGGGGATTTAGTACTTAGTGGTGCAAATTTGGAGCATAATAAGACATCTTTGGGGGTATAATATGATAAAGAAAATTGAGAGCCGAGGAATGGATATTTTTGAACTGTGGTGTTGGAGAAGACTCTTGAGATTCCCTTGAACTGAAAAGATTTCAAACCAGTCAATCTAAAAGGAAATGAGTCTTGAATATTCATTGGAAGGACTGATGCTAAAGACTGATGCTAAACTCCAATACTTTGGCCACCTCATGCGAAGAACCAACTCATTGGAAAAGACCCCAATGCTGGAAAAGATTGAAGGCAAGAGGAGAAGGCAACGACAGAGGATGAGGTGGTTGGATGGCATCACCAACTCAATGGACATGAATTTGAGCAATCTCCAGGAGTTGGTGATAGACAGGGAACCCTGGCGTGCTGCAGTCCATGGGGTCACAAAGAATTGGACACAATTGAGCAGAATGATGATATCTTTGGCAAGTGTTTGTTTTTTTAGGTCACATATTTTGAGTGTTGACTCTCTTTTGATTTCAGAGAAATAATTTGGAACTCATGTCACTAAATAAAAGAGCTAAATTGTCTTTACCTTTACTAAGCAAAACAACTGGATTTTCATTCCAGAAAACTACTGATATTTTACACTATGTATCTATACTATACCTATCAATGAATGAATAAATAGACAAACATTTTAAAAGTAATTATTTTCTTAAACTAAGCCTTTAAAATGTGTCAATTGTTAGAATGCTTTAAAATATCACTTGATATTTCAATTTTTTCTTAGTATTAAAACATCTCCTCCTTGATAATTTTATTGAGAATAATTTTATAATAAATTTAAAATAACTATCTTACTTCTGATGTTGTTAAAGATAGAGATGTGTTAATTTAGAGAATAAACTGTAATAAAAATTGAGAAATAAAATATATGAATTTTTTTGAGAATATGTAAAGATCTGAAGTTTCTTATCATGTGGATGTCTGTGTACATATCAGTGGACTCAGTGGGCTGTGCAGGGTAACCTGATATATTAAGGTTAAAAATTAGTCTGATTTAATTTAAGGACTGCTTGATATGTTAGTAAATAGATGGCTTGGTAAAGGATGTATCAGCTCCAAACACTGGATGTTAGTTTTCAGTCACGCTCCAGTTATTTGGTGTGGCATTTTCCTGAAGCTTCTGTGGATTCTGTGCTTAATGTCACTCTTTAATTTTCCCACTTCTATTTTTAACTTCCAAAATTTCCACATCTGTTCATTCTGTTTTCAAACTAATGAACACTTGTTTATTTGTTTTCCTGCTTCCAAATTTTTACTTTTTTTTTCTCTCCATTATCTCGGAACATTTTATGCAAAGATGGGGTCAATAAAGGAAAGAAATGGTATGGAACTAACAGAAGCAGAAGATATTAGGAAGAAGTGGCAAGAATACACAGAAGGACTGTCAAAAACAGCTTCATGACCCAGATAATAACGATGGTGTGATCAATTGCCTAGAGCCAGACATCCTGGAATATGAAGTCAAGTGGGCCTAGAAAGCATCACTATGAACAAAGCTAGTGGAGGTGATGGAATTCAAGTTCAGCTGTTTCAAATCCTGAAAGATGATGCTGTGAAAGTGCTGCACTCAATATGCCAGCAAATTTGGAAAACTCAGCAGTGGTCACAGGACTGGAAAATGTCAGTTTTCATTCCAATCCCAAATAAGGGCAATGCCAAAGAATGCTCAAACTACTGAACAATTGCACTCATCTCATATGCTAGTAAAGTAATGCTCAAAATTTTCCAAGCCAGGCTTCAGCAATATGTGAACCATGAACTTCCAGATGTTCAAGCTGGTTTTAGAAAAGGCAGAAGAACCAGAGATCAAATTGCCAACATATGCTGGAACATGGAAAAGGCAAGAGAGTTCCAGAAAAACTTCTATTTCTGCTTTTTTGACTATGCCAAAACCTTTGACTGTGTGGATGACAATAGACTGTGGAAAATTCTGAAAGAGATGGGAATAACAGACCACCTGACCTGCTCTTGAGAAACCTGTATGCATGTCAAGAAGCAACAGTTAGAACTGGACATAGAACAACAGACTGGTTCCAAATAGGAAAAGAAGTATGTCAAGGCTTCATATGGTCACCCTGCTTATTTAACTTATATGCAGAGTACATCATGGGAAATGTTGGGCTGGAAGAAGCACAAGCTGGAATCAAGATTGCCAGGAGAATTATCAATAACCTCAGATACACAGATGACACCAATCTTATGGCATAAAGTGAAGAGGAACTGAAAAGTCTTCTTGATGAAATTGAAAGAAGAGAAGGAAAACGTTGGCTTAAAGCTCAACATTCAGAAAACGAAGATCATGGCATCTGGTTCCATCACTTTATGGGAAACATATGTTGAAACAGTGGAAACAGTGTCAGACTTTATTTTGGGGGGCTCCAAAATCACCTCAGATGGTGATTGCAGCCAGGAAATTAAAAGACGCTTACTCCTTGGAAGGAAAGTTATGACCCACTTAGATAGCATATTGAAAAGCAGAGTTATTACTTTGCCAGCAAAGGTCCATCTAGTCAAGGCTATAGTTTTTCCAGTAGTGATGTGTGGATGTGAGATTTGGACTGTGAAGAAAGTTGAGCACCGAAGAATTGATGTTTTTGAACTGTGGTGTTGGAGACTCTTGAGAGTCCCTTGGGCTGCAAGGAGATCCAACCAGTCCATCCTGAAGGAAATCAGTCCTGAGTGTTCATTGGAAGGACTAATGCTAATATTGAAACTCCAATACTTTGGCCACTCAGGTGAAGAGTTGACTCATTGGAAAAGATCCTGCTTCTGGGAAAGATTAAGGGCAGGAGGAGAAGGGGATGACAGAGGATGAGATGGCTCGATGACATCACCGACTCTATGGCTATGAGTTTGAGTGAACTCTGGGAGTTGGTGATGGATAGGGAGGCCTGGCGTGCTGCAATTTATGGGGTCACAAAGAGTTGGACACGACTGAGTGACTGAACTATCTGTGTCCTAGTGGATTTGTACCTCAATATATATATACATTTTCTTACAATTTGTGGAATTTCAATAGAAAGCCAGGTCAACTTATGTAATTAATAAATCACATTTAACTGGGATGTTAATTGTTAACACATCTTTCAGTTATATTAGCATTATTCTAATATATGTATGAAAGTGAAAGTGAACATCACTCAGTCATTTCCGACCTTTTGATACTCCGTGGACTACACAGTCCATGGCATTCTCCATGCCAGAGTACTGGATCTTCCCATCCTAGGGGTTGAACCCAGGTCTCCCATACTGCAGGTGAATTCTTTATCAGCTGAGCCACCAGGGAAGCCCTTAATAATAGTTATAAGCAAGATGGAGTTAAAATGGGAGACAATATTAGACAAAGAGAAGCAGAGGTGAGAGGTTGTGCTCAACGACCCTTGTGCTTGTTAAGAGTATGTGATAAATATTGATAAAGTTTATATGCTTTACATGATAAAGTTTTAAAGATTAAAGGGATGGGAAAAGAGCAAACAACTTACAATTTTAGAAGAAAAACTCAATTTAGAGTTCCAACAATAAAAAAGTAGGCAAAGAAGGAAAGATAAAAGGAAAAATTCCTGAAAACCCAGGACAGAAGATGAGGTAGTATTGTTAAATTTATCTGAAATCACAAGTTTAAAAGTGCTGCACTTGACTTCTCTTTACACCATTTACAGTGATAAACCTCAACATGTGAAAAGGCTGTTTCCCAAACTTTTTAATTTTGTGGCAAGATTACTTTCTCTATGTTTTAGTAAAGCAGGAGAAATATTGGAAGCAGAGATCGGTTTGGCTAGAGACCCCTCTCTTGGTCTAGAGTATGCTATGGGGAAATATCTCTTCCAAACTAAATAGCTGAGGGGTTGTAAATAAGAGTTTTAAAATATGCTGAAGCTATTGTACTGTAATGGAAGTACAAAGCGATAAGAATCGTTAAAAGATATTAACATGAAGAACAGGACTTTCCTTAAAGTTATTTAAAAACTGGAAATCAAGACTAAGTAAGCACAGACCATTTTTGTCTAAAAAGATCAAGGGAAGCCTTGTGAGCAGGAGTTTCTCTTCTTTCTGGAGTAATTGTGGAAAAATTATATTGCAAAAATTTTTCATCCTGTGGGCAAAATTGAAATTATTCATAATTGAAAGGCGTGTATAAATGTTATCAATTGTATGTAGCTCAAAGAAGTAAATGGAAAATAAACTTTTAAAATGGTTTTGGCAAAACATATAGTAGAATATTTTTGTGAATTTGGGAAAAAAGTATTTATTTTAAAAGATTCAAAAAGAATAAATCTTAAATAAATGGAGGGGTATTTTAGAGGATATTAAGTTAAGAACATTTTTTAAGCATTTCTTAAAAAAAATAAGATGAATAGTAGAAAGACATATAACTGACTAGAGATCAGTATCCAAAGTTTAACATAGACAAGTCAAACTGTAATTTAGTAAGAATAAAAGCAATCATCTAGTCAGAAAGGTATAGAAGTCTTGGAGAAACTTTTCTCAATAGAGAATACATCAATTGCCAATAACATAGGAAAAAGGCTAATCTTCATTAGTATTCTAGGGTTGCAAATTTCTCCAGTGAGACTTTTTTTACTGTGTAAAAAAACTACTATGTATCAAACTACTATGTATCAAAAATTATACAATCTGAAAATACTAGTTGTTCCCAAAGCTATGAAATAACTGAGCTATTACAGAATTTGACTGGGACTCAGATGAAATTATTTTGGAAAAGTTGAATGTTTTTGCCCTTTATGATGCACACATCCACTTCTATTCTTATGCCCCAAGCATCTATTGTTCATACATACTAGGAAAAATTCAATGTGCATTAACATAAAAGATTCTAATAAGCAAAATGTTGATCTAAAAGAGTAAGCAGTAATAAAACATAATATATACATCATTTTAAAATTTATATAAGCTTAAAAACATCCAATAAAACATTATGCTGTTGGAAGTTGGTTATTATATGTATTTTATTAATATATTATGTCACCTATATTGAATTCTTATATTATTTAGTGGTATATGATTATACAGAAAACTAAAGAAGGATAAAAAAGAAAACTCTGGAATGTTACTGATAATGTTCTATGTCTTAAGTTGTGTGGACATTAGGGGTGAGCATACTTCTTTCTCTTATCTCTTATTCTTTATTCAGATAGGATGTGAGTCTTTGTTGTATTTATTCACCATGTCATAAAAACAAATTCAAAAGCTAAATAAAACTTAATAATAGGATATGGGATGGTGGTTAGGCTAGAAGGCTTGTTGTCTGCAGTACTCAGAATTGTGAAATTTCACCCCAAGAAAGTCTGTCTCAACTTTAAATTGCACATCTGACTGAAGACTCTGCTGTATCTATGTCAGTCATTGCACTTATTTAAGTCCTAGATATCTCATCTATTTTAGGAAGCTGAGCTGTGGCCTAGGAATAAGCAATGAAAATCTGAGGCAGATAGAAATATGCTCCTAGTTCTTGTGATCTGTACTATCCAGATTTTCATTCATATGTTTGGACTTCTTAAATGAAATCACTTAGATGTTTATCTTTATTAGTTATTTCTTCAAGGTATGTCTTTCCGTCCACTCCTCTTCATTGCTATTTTCCTTTCATGACATTTTTTGTAGTTTTCCTAAAAATAGGGAACTACTACAAAGAAGTATAAATAACATGATTAATGTAACATATATTAAACTCTGTTATCGACTCAAACATTTCAATAATTCAGTCTCAAAACTCACTACCTTATGTGTGTAAGTGATACATTGCTCCTTTCCTTAAACAGGGTGCAAAAAATTCACATACAATTGATTCTATGTTCATCCTTCTGGCACCTTGTCAAGCTCCTGTGAATACAAGGAATCTTGGAAGAGGGTGTGAAATCCTTTTCAGTTCTCTTGCAATACAGTTTCCCACAGGCAAGGGCCCTGGCTCTTTACCTTTATTGAGGCAACAAGATCTTTTCCCTCTCTGCCTTGGAAAATTTGTAAACTGATGATGGCTGTTGCTTATTTCTTTAGTCTCCCAAAGAAGTCATGTTTAGAAAGAGGAGAAGTTGAGAATCGCTCCTCAATAGGCTAGAAAAGGAGATTTTTATTTCATTTTGCCAGAAAAAAATGAGTTGGCTCCCTACATTCATGCTTTAATTCAGTTGTTCAGCTATGTTGGAATGAGAGCACACTATGAGTCAAAAATTGATTCAATCCTGAAGGATGGGGTGGGGAGGGGAGAGGGAGGGAGGTTGAGGATAGGGGATACACACCTATGGCTGACTAATGTCAATGTATGGCAAAACCCACTACAATATTGTTAAGTGACCAGCCTCCAATTAAAATAAAGTTTTTAAAAAAGAAAAAAAAATCGATTCAAAACATTTATCTTCTTGATTTTTCTCTCAAGAGATTAATTTTTCTCACTTGGAAAGAAAAGTGTTTCTCATCCTTGATAAAATTTCTGATAACTTTCTTTGCTTTCCCACACTTTCTGTGCCATTTAAAGTATATGCTGGGATTTCCCTGGTGGTGCAGTGATAGAAATCCACCTGCCAGTGCAGTGGATATCCATCCCGGGTCCAGGAAGAGTCCACATGCCATGAAGCAACCAAGCCTATGCACCCCAACTACTGAATCACATGTTCTCTAGGGCCCATGAGCCACAACTACTGAGCCCATACATCACAAATACTGAGGCCTGTGTCCCTAGAGACTATACTCTGCAACAAGAAAGCCACCACAATGAGAAGAAAGCACACCTCAAGAAGTCCTGCTTGAGGCAACTAGACAGAGTCCATGCAGAGCAACAAAGATTTGGCACAGTGAAAAATAAAAATTAAAACAAATAAAGTATATTTTGGAACTGTATTAGATTAGGATACTAGAATTCACTAAAGAAGGAAATTGAATAACTGAATAAATATATGAACTAGATTCAGCTTCAGACAAGGTTCTAGGAGCCCACAAGTCTTCAATTCTAGTAATGGTGTTAATGTAAGTCAGGTGATAATATAATTCTGTTTAAAAGATGCTAGGATCCTACAAGGATCAGGTCCCCTAGTCATCTGAGACTGGCCTTGACTTGTCTTCTTATAGATTGCTTGACTTTGGAAGTCAGCATGGGGGCTATGTAAGAGATATGTCAGTATAGGACATATGTAGGAGATGGCAAGATGAACGTTGACATTCTAGGAATCAGTTAACTAATATGAACTGCAAAGGGTGAATTTAACTCAGATGACCATTATATCTAATACTGTGGACAGGAATCCCTTAGAGGAAATGGAATGGCCATCATAGTCATCAAAAGAATCCTAACTGCAGTACTTGGATGCAATATCAAAAATGACAGAATGATCTCTGTTCATTTCGAAGGCAAACCAATATCACGGTAATCCAAGTCTATGTTGTGATCAGTAATGCTGAAGAAGCTGAAGTTGATTGATTCTATGAAGACCTACAAGACCTTTTAGAACTAATACCCAACGAAGATGCCATACACACACACACACACACACACATAGGACTAGAATGAAAAAGTCGGAGAAGGCAATGGCAACCCACTCCAATACTTTTGCTTGGCAAATCCCATGGATGGAAGAGCCTGGTAGGCTGCAGTCCATGGGGTCTCTAGGAGTCAGACACGACTGAGCGACTTCACTTTCAATTTTTGCTTTCATGCAGTGGAGAAGGAAATGGCAACTCACTCCAGTGTTCTTGCCTGGGGAATCCCAGGGAAGGGGGAGCCTGGTGGGCTGCCATTTCTGGGGTCGTGCAGAGTTGGACAAGACTGAAGCAACTTAGCAGCAGCAGAATGCAAAAGTAGGAAGTCAAGAAACATGTGGAGTAACAGACAAATTTGGCCTTGTGATACAGAATGAAGCAGGGCAGAAGCTAATAGACTTCTGCCAAAAGAACACACTGGGAATAGCAGACACTCCCTTCCAACAACACAAGAGAAGACTCTACACAGGGACATCACCGTATGGTCAACACCAAAATCAGATAAATTATATTCTTTGCAGCCAAAGAAGGAGAAGCTCTATCAGTTCAGTTCAGTTCAGGTCAGTTGCTCAGTCGTGTCTGACTCTTTGTGACCCCAAGAATTGCAGCACGCCAGGCCTCCCTGTCCATCAGCAACTCCTGGAGTCTATACAACCAGCAAAAACAAGACTGGGAGCTGACTGTGGCTCAGGTCATGAACAGTTTACAACCAAATTCAGATTTAAGTTGAAGAAAGTGGGGAAAACCACTGCACCATTTGGGTATGACCTAAATAAAATACTTTGTGATTATACAGTGGAAGTGAGAAATAGATTTAAGGGACTATATCTGATAGACAGAGTGCCTGAAGAACTATGGACTGAAGTTTGTGACATTGTACAGGAGACATGGATCAAGACCATCCTCAAGGGAAAAAAAATGCAAAAAAAGCAAAATGGCTGTCAGAGGAGGCCTTACAAATAGCTATGAAATGAAGAGAAATGAAAAGCAAAAAAGTAAAGAAAAGATATACCTATTTGAATGCAGAGCTCCAAAGAATACCAAGGAGAGATAAGAAAGCCTTCCTCAGCGATCAGTGCAAAGAAATAGAAGAAAACAATAGAATGGGAAAGACTAGAAATCTCTTCAAGAAAGATAGAGATACCAAGGGAACACTTCATGCAAAGATGAACTCAATAAAGGACAGAAATGGTATGGACCTAACAGAAGCAGAAGATATTAAGAGGTGGCAAGAATACACAGAAGAATTATACAAAAAAGATCTTCACAACTCAGATATGCATGATGTTGTGATCACTCACCTAGAGCCAGACATCCTGGAATGCAAAGTCCAGTGTGCCTTAGGAAGCATCACTATGAACAAAGGTAGTGGAGGTGATGGAATTCCAGTTGAGCCATTTCAAATCCTAAAAGATAATGCTGTGAAAGGGCTGCACTCAATATGTCAGCAAATTTGCAAAACTCAGCAGTGGCCACAAGACTGGAAAGCTTCAGTTTTCATTCCAATCCTGAAGAAAGGCAAAGCCAAAGACTACTTAAACTACTGCACAGTTGCACTTTATCTCACATGCTAGTAATGTTATGCACAAAATCCTCCAAGTGAGGCTTCAGCAATACATGAACTTTGAAATTCAGATGTTCAAGCTAGTTTTAGAAAAGGCAGAGGAACCAGAGATCAAATTGCCAGCATCCGTTGGATCGTGGAAAAAGAAAAACAGTTCCAGAAAACATCTATTTTGGCTTTATTGACTATGCCAACGCCTTTGACTGTGTGAATCACAAGAAACTGTGGAAAATTCTGAAAGGGATACCAGACCACCTGACCTGCCTCTTGAGAAACCTGTATGCAGGTCAATAAGCAACAGTTACAACTGGGCATGGAACAACAGACTGGTTCCAAATAGGAAAAAGAGTACTTCAAGGCTGTGTATTGTCACCCTGGTTATGTTAACTTATATGCAGAGTACATCATGAGAAATGCTGGACTGACAAAAGCACAAGCTGGAATCCAGATTGCGGGGAGAGGTGTCAATAGCCTCAGATATGCAGATGACACCACCCTTATGGCAGAAAGTGAAGAAGAACTAAAGAGCTTCTTGATGAAAGTGAAAAAGGAGAGAGAAAAGTTTGGCTTAAAGCTCAACATTCAGAAAACTAGGATCATGCCATCTGATCCCATCATTTCATGGCAATAGAAGTGGGGAAACAGTGGAAACAGTGGCTAACTTTATTTGGGGGGGTTCCAAA
>SJYA01001978.1:7090-34666 GCA_006410615.1 Neotragus moschatus
GATAACTTTGGACCAATGACCTGATTCTGTACTGAGGAGAAACTAGTAGAGGAAGGCCATGATTTGAAGCACAGTTCCACCAACCAAGTGGTTTTGTGCAGCTTACCTTCCAGGCATGTGTTCTCATTTGCTTATCAATAATTGCATACCTTTTTAAGTTTTGAAGTTAATTCAAATCTAAGCTTTTGACGTGAAGTTAAGTTTCAGCCATCTGAAAAGCTTTTGTATAGTTCAATGTTAATCTGAAAGATACACGTCTGATTTTTTTTTTTTAATAAAACTGCGTAAAAGCCTCAAAATTTGAGTGAGCAACAATGCTTCACCTTATGTTTTAAAGAATTTGATTCCATCTCTTCATATACCAATTTAGCATTTAATATACTCCATTCTTGAAACTTGAAGCCAAAACAAAAAGGGGTCCTGGGGGCCATTGCTTCTTTAAATCTTAGATCTTTTGTGACGGCCTAGTAACTTGACCTGGGTTTTGTTGTTTTGCAGCCTGCTCTTGGGAAGTGTAGATCGCTACATGATAACTAGTATCACAGAACACATAAAATAGCATTTGTGTTTATTGAGAAGTCCTTCATGATTAGTGAAAAGCATTTTGAGTTTGAAACATTTAGTTTGCAGTATTGGATTGTCAGTTTACTTTATAAACCTCATCTCTGCAGTGTTCAGCATGATATTTAATTTTTATCTATTTTGTATCTTGTAAATCTACAGAAATCCTCATATCCTGGGAGATTCCATATATCTAATGGTTGAAATATGAATTGTCTTGAATACATGAAGTTATCAGATGGTGTTCTAAAATTCAGTATGTTATTAATCATAAGAGAAAACACAGTCTAGTTGGAGGAAAAACCTAGAAATAAATGTCAGTGGTCATTTTGCATCACACAAAAACTTGTTATTCCTTCTAATGCCCCCTTTTCCTGAGACAGTGCTCTCCTGGTCATCTTCAACCAGAGCACTTAATTATATTGTCCCACAACTTAGCCTCAGAATCTTAATCTCTGGAATCTTTTTAACTGCCATTCTGTTCTTAAATACTATTTGATAAGCATCTCAGAGTATCATGGAGAACATGAAAGACAGTGGTGTCAGGTTTTAGTCACTAAAATGAGCACCCCTTTTTTTTCACATGTAGACAAATTCTTTTTTGTTTGCAGTATATGTTTACAAGTAAGTCGTGTGTGTTAGAGATGGGTTTAAAAACTGGGGGCTTCACTGGCAGTCCAGTGCTTAAGACTCCATACTCCGAATGGTAGAGAGCAAGGGTTTGATCCCTGGTCAGAAAACAGATCCTGCATGCTGTGGAGTCAAAAAAGTCTGACCCAGTGTTTCTGCGTTATATTTGGGGTAACTAGCCTGGGAAAGGAAAAAATTCATACTTACCTTCAATGAATTAGGCCAATTGTATGCATTAATTGTGAATGGAAGATTTAGTAATAATTACATAAATTGACAAATATTGTCAGACTAATCAGTTGATTGATGCACCTTTTATGATAGCTACCACATATTAAGGGTCTTACCAAGTTTTCATAATTTGATTACCTTATAATCCTATGTTGGTTTTCACAAACTACACATTAAGGGATATGAGCCTCTAGTTAGGTGACTAGCTGATAACGGTTTAAAAATCAAGGAATGAAACCTATGTGACTATACCACAAAAGTATGACTATACATGTATGCTTGGCCATTTTTTCTGTTACCAGTTAAAGAATTTTATATGACTTCTTTAAATTGAAGGATAATTGCTTTACAGAATTTTGTTTTCTGTCAAACATCGACATGAATCAGCCATAGTATAAGACTTCTTAAACTCTTGGCTGTGGAACTCATTTTAAGAACAAAGTGTTCTTTGTAAACACTGTGGTTTTGTAAATTTATTTAGGTTGAAACCTGTTTTATTTTTGGAGGAAAAAAGCTTTTTTAATTAAGTCAGGATAGTAGAGGAATCTGGCAGGCTGTAGTCCATGGGGTCCCAAAAAATCAGACACCACTGAGTGACTTTCACTTTCACTTTTCACTTCAGGCTAAGATATGTTTGCAGAAGCAACCACCCTGAGAATAACTTGGATTTATTTTTCACTTAAGCTTCATAACTACCAGAAGGACCCAAGCTGTTGGAGCATCTACTCTGGGACAGTGCTAGTTGTGAAAGAAGGCAAAAAAGGCTTTGGAGTGTCAAATTTCTTGACTAAGAAATCATACTTCTATTCAACTCATTGGACAAAACTGGCCACTCAGAACATAAAATGTACTGAAAAAGACAAAAATAGCATTAATTACTACCACATCAGCTTATAAAATGGGTATCTTAAGCAACATCCTACATAACTGGAATAAACATTAGGGGACAATGTTTCCCAACAACCAAAATAGAGGTCATGAAGTTTGTTAAAGTGTATGCATATTAGGGAATCATAGGTGCTTATTTAAACCTATAATTTTAAATAAAACTTTAGCTGTGGTAATTTGGCTTACCAGTTTTGTGTGTGTATATATATATATATATATACACACACACATATACACACATACATATGTATATATTTGTGTGTGTGTATCACTTGTTACATTTGCTAGGATTTACTCAAGTATTAAGTGCCAAATTATCAGATGCTTTTTTGTAACTCCAATACATATATATCCATCTTAGGAAAAAAGTTTTTCATTCTGAAAGTACTAATAATAGTCTCTGTGGTTAGTTGGCAGGGCTGGGGCAAATACAGAAGCAAAATTCTAACCCTGAAAGAGCTATTGAGTTTTTCAATTGACTAGAATCAGGAAATTGTGCAATAGTTTCATAGATGTTCACCGAGTGAACATTATGTACCATGCGTTTGTCACTGAAGACAAAATGATTATCACAAACTTGGTCCCCGCCTTCATGAAATTTAAATGAAATTTAAACTAGCAGTTTGTCTTCATAGAATTTAAACTGCTGGGTATAGCATAACAAAACCAGTGTATCTAAACCAACACAACCTTTTCCTAAAGGTTCTGGCTTACAAAAAAAATATGTTAAAATGCCCCTGCTGCAAAAGTATATTCAAATAATTTTCATGGGTAGCTATCAGACAAAAGCCATTAGCACAGAGATTCAAAGAAAGTAAATATTTGGTGGCTCAGATGGTAAAGAATCTGCCTGCAATGCAGGAGACCTGGGTTTGATGCCTGGGTTGGGAAGATCCCCTGGAGGAGGGCATGGCAACCCATGCCAATATTATTGACTGGAGAATCCCCATGGACAGAGGAGCCTGGTGGGCTACAGTCCATGGTGTCACAAAAGAGTTGGACAGGACTGAGCGACTAAGCACAGCATAGACATTAATTAATGATCATTGTAGTTATGCCTGTTAACGCTGTGCATGAAAATACTGCCAGATTTTGGTAGGGCTCTTGGATACATCAGACTAAACCCATCACAGAAATGTAGCTCAGACAGCACAAATTTGACATGATGAACTTGGCAATGAGCTGTTTGACTGGTCGCACATACAAATGGGCTTCCCTGGTGGCTCAGATGGTAAACCATCTTCCTGTAGTGCGGGAGACCTGGGTTCGATCCCTGGGTTGGGAAGATCCCCTGGAGAAGGAAATGGCAACCCACTCTAGTACTCTTGCCTGGAAAATTCTGTGGACAGAGAAGGCTTGAGGCAACAGTCCATGGGGTTGCAAAGAGTCAGACACGACTGAGCGACTTCACTTCTTGTACAAATCAGGTTGTTCTTGTGGAGGATCTAGTGGCCAAAAATTTTTACTTGGAAAATTATTCTGCCCACTAATTCTACCTCCTGATGGATGGAAAAAAGGTTCTCATCACTTTGTTCTAGCAACCCTGACAGGGAAACAATGAAGGCTGCTTCTCTCATCTATCATTTTTCTTTCCTTTTTAAAAAATATTTATTTATTTTAATTGGAGGCTAATTACTTTACAATATTGTGGCTTCTGCCACACATTGACATGGATCAGCACATGAATCAGCATGGGTGTACATGTGTTCCCCATCCTGAACCCCCCTCCCACCTCCCTCCCCATCCCATCCCTCAGGGTCATCCCAGTGCACCAGCCCCGAGCACCCTGTCTCATGCATTGAACCTGGACTGCGATCTCTTGCACATATAACATACATGTTTCAATGCTATTCTCTCAAATCATCCCACCCTTGCCTTCTCCCACAGAGTCCAAAAGACTGTTCTATACATCTGTGTCTCTTTTACTGTCTTGCATACAGGGTTATCGTTACCATTTTTCTGGACTCTCTATATATGCGTTAGTATACTGTATTGGTATTTTTCTTTCTGGCTTACTTCACTCTGTAGAATAGGCTTCAGTTTCATCCACCTGATGAACTGATTCAAATGTATTATTTTTAATGGCTGAGTAATACTCCATTGTGTATATGTGCCACAGCTTTCTTATCCATTCGTCTGCTGATGGACATCTAGGTTGCTTCCATGTCCTGGCTATTATCAACAGTGCTGCAATGAACATTGGCGTACACGTGTCTCTTTCAATTCTGGTTTCCTCGGTGTGTATGCCCAGCAGTGGGATTGCTGGGTCATAAGGCACTTCTAGTTCCAGTTTTTTAAGGAATCTCCACACTGTTCTCCATAGTGGCTGTACTAGTTTGCATCCCCACGAACAGTGTAAGAGGGTTCCCTTTTCTTCACACCCTCTCCAGTATTTATTGCTTGTAGACTTTTGGATAGCAGCCATTCTGACCGGCGTGAGCTGGTACCTCATGGTGGTTTTGATTTGCATTTCTCTGATAATGAGTGATGTTGAGCATCTTTTCATGTGTTTGTTAGCCATCTGTATGTCTTCTTTGGAGAAATGTCTGTTTAGGTCTTTGGCCCATTTTTTTATTGGATCATTTATTTTTCTGGAATTGAGCTTCAGGAGTTGCTTGTATATTTTTGAGATTAATTCTTCATCAGTTGCTTCATTTGCTATTATTTTCTCCCATTCTGAAGGCTTTCTTTTCACCTTGCTTTTAGTTTCCTTCGTTGTGTAAAGACTTTTATAAGTTTAATTAGGTCCCATTTGTTTATTTTTGCTTTTATTTTCATTACTCTGGGAGGTGAGTCATAGAGGATCCTGCTGTGATTTATGCTGGAGAGTGTTTTGGCTGTGTTTTCCTCTAGGAGTTTTATAGTTTCTGGTCTTACGTTTAGATCTTTAATCCATTTTGAGTTTATTTTTTTGTATGGTGTTAGAAAGTGCTCTAGTTTCATTCTTTTACAAGTGGTTGACCAGTTTTCCCAGCACCACTTAAGGAGATTGCCTCTTCTCCATTGTATATTCTTGCCTCCTTTGTCGAAGATAAGTGTCCATAGGTGCGTGGATTGATCTCTGGGCTTTCTATTTTGTTCCATTGATCTATATTTCTGTCTTTGTGCCAGTATCATTTTTCTTTTCTTGAAAGTTTTATTTCTTGTGACTGTACAATAGAGGCAAAACTAGTACTAGTAACTTTTCATTTGATGACAACGTTTGGTGTCCTTAATTGCAAGCAGCTTGCGATAGACTTACTGGTTACAAATATCACTTACAAAATCATCATGAGAGAAAATCTTTAACTTGATGTAGACAAAAAGCAAATTAGCCAAGATGGCGGCAGTCAGGCTCTCTTGCCCCATGACCTCTCGTGCTCACCCCATGTTTTGTAAATACAGCTGAGATCACTTATAGCACTGCAGGTGCACATCTGCTTGGCCATGGGCCACTTTGCTCTGTAAACATATGTAAACTCCACCTGAGAAGCTCTTGTGACTACATTACGGCTATGTTAAGGCTGTGTTATAACTGTGTCTACTGGGTCAACTATGAGAGAATACAGTGTGTCTGCTGTTACGGCTGCTGCACCAGCCTGTGACAACCACTCTGAACCTACACCAAAACCAGAGACCAGAAATAGCTCCATGGGCCGCCAGTAAGTGTTTGTGTTTATGGAAGTTAAGAGGACAGATGGATGCCTGACCCGAGCCCATAAAGCACTGGGTCAATGTGGTGATCAATTTTTAAGATGGCCCCTAACAACCCCCTGTGTTTATACCTATCATTGGTCCTTTCTGTGTTGTGCCAAGGTTGGCCTGCATGACCGATGGGATGTGGCAGAAGTGATAGTATGTCACTCTTGAGATGAGGTTATAACAGACCACAACTCTCATCTTGGGCTGTATTCTGGGGGAAGTCACTGGCCACATCTTGAGAACCCCCAAGCAAACAAGAAAGGAAAGAGTGACCTCCAGCTACAGCCAATGAGGAACTGAGGTCAGCCTGCAATTACTGGATAGACACGGGAGTCGATCCTCCAGCCTTCAGATAACTGAGATGCTGAACCAGAGCCATGCAACTAAATTACTTTCAGATGCCTGACCCACAAAAACTGCAAGATAAATGTTTGTTGCTTTAAATCACTAAATTTGGGAGGGTAATTTTTTTATATGGCAGTAGGTACCTGGGCTTCCCTGGTGGCTCAGACAGTAAAAATTCCACCCACATTGTGGGATACCTGGGTTTGATTCCTGAGGCAGGGAGATCCACTGGAAGAGAGCATGTTAACTCACTCCAGTATTCTTGCCTAGAGAATCCCCATGGACAGAGGAGCTGGTGGACTACAGTGCATGGAGTTGCAGAGTCGGACATGACTGGACAAATAAGCACAGATACTTAATGCCCTGCATGCATGTGTGCTAAGTCACTTTAGTTATGTCTAGTTCTTTGCAACCTGTGGGCTCTAGCCCAGCAGACTCCTCTGTCCATGGGATTCTGCAGGCAAGAATACTGGAGTAGGTTGTCATGCCTTCCTCCAGGAGATCTTCTGACCCAGGTATCAAATCCGTATCTCTTATGTCTCTCGCATTGGCAGGAAGGTTCTTTACCACTAGGATCATCTGGGAAGCCCATTTAATACCCTACACTGGGTTCAGTTCAGTTTAGTTGTTCAGTCATGTCCAACACTTTGAGACCCCATTAACTGCAGCATGAAGGACACCATTGCATTGGTGATGCCATCCAGCCATCTCATCCTCTGATGCTCTCTTCTCCTTCTGCCCTCAATCTTTCCTAGCATAAAGGACTTTTCCAGTGAGTCGGCTATTCACATCAGGTGGCCAAAATACTGGAGCTTCAGCTTCAGCCTCCAACAAGTTCAATACTCCAGTTCTTCCAATGAGTATTCAGGATTGATTTTCCTTAAAGTTGACTGGTTTGACCTTCTTGCTGTCCAAGGAGCTTTCAGAAGTCTTCTCCAGCACCATGGTCCAAAGACATCCATTTTTGGCATTTTGCCTTATTTATGGTCCAGTTCTCATAACCATGCTTGACCACTGGGAAGACCAGAGCTATGACTATATGGACCTTTGTTGGCAGAGCAATGTCTCTGCTTTTCAACATAGTGTCTAGGTTCGTCATAGCTTTCCTGCCAAGAAGCAATGATCTGATTTTATTGTGCAGTCACCATCCACAGTGATTTTAGAGACCAAGAAGAGGAAATCTATCACTGCTTCCACATATTCCCTTTCTATTTGCCATGAATAAATGGGGATGGATGCCATGATCTTTGTTTTTTTAGTATTTAGTTTTAAGCTGGCTCTTTCACCCTCCTCCTTCATCCTCATCAAGAAGCTCTTTAGTTCCTCTTCACTTTCTGCCATTAGATTGGTATCATCCGCATATCTGAAGTTTGCTGATATTTCTCCCACCTGTCTTGATTCCAGCTTGTAACTCATATAGCCCAGCATTTCTCATGACGTGCTCAGCATATAGGTTAAACAAGCAAGGTGGCAAGAGAGAGCTCCGTAGTACTCCTTTCTTAATCTTGAACTGGTCAGTGGTTCCATACAGGGTTCTAACTGTTGCTTCTTCACCCGCATACAGGTTTCTCAGGAGACAGATAACATGGTCTGGTACTCCTGTATCTTTAAGAGCTTTCCACAGTTTGTTATGATCCACACAGTCAAAGGCTTTAGCATAATCGATGAAACAGAGGCGGATGTTTTTCTGGAATTCCCTTGCTTTCTCTACGATCCAGAGAATGTTGACAATTTGATCTCTTGTTCCTCTGCTTTTTCTACGCCCAGCTGGGATATCTGGAAGTTCCTGATTTGCATAATGCTGAAGCATAACATGCAAGATTTTTAAGCATGACCTTACTAGCATGGGAGATGAGTGCAACTGTCCGATGGTTTGCACATTCTTTAGTACTACCCTTCTTGGGAATTGGGATGAGGATTGACCTTTTCCAGGTGTATGGCCAATGCTGGGTCTTCCAGATTTGCTGACATATTGAGTGCAATACTTTGATGGCATCATCTTTTAGGGTTTTGAATAGCTTTACTGGAATTCCATTGCATCCACTAACTTTATTGAGAGCACGGCTGCCTAAGGTCCACTTGACTTCACACTCCAGAATGTCTGGCTCTGGGTGACTGACCACACCACTGTGGTTATCTGGTTCATGAAAATCTTTTTTGTACACTTCTTCCATCTCTTCTTGATCTCTTCAGTGTCTGTTAGGTCTCTAACATTTCTGTCCTTTATTATGCCCGTATTTTGGCAAAATATTCCCTTGATATAACCAGTTTTCCTGAGGAGATCTCTAAGCTTTCCCCTTCTGTTGTTTTCTTCTATTTTTATGCACTGTTCATCGAAGAAGGTCTTCTTGTCTCTCCTTGCTATTCTTTGGAACTCTGCATTTAGTTGGATGTATCTTTACCTTTCTTTCTTGCTTTTCACATCTCTTCTTTCCTCAGCCATTTGTAAGTCCTCCTTAGATAACCACTTTGCCTTCTTGCTTTTCTATTTCTTTGGGTTGGTTTTGTTCGCTGCCTCCTGTACAATATTACAGACCTCCGTCCATAGTTCCTCAGGCACACTGTTTACTAGATCTAATCCCTTTAATCTATTCATCACCTCCACTGCATATTCATTGAAGATGCGATTTAAGTTGTACCTAGCTAGCCAATATTTACATTGGTTAGAATGTGGCAAATTTAATTTTTCCTCAGTGTTAGTTAACTCTGTGACCTGAATAAATTAATTACAATTTATTCTAATAATGACTTAATCCTGCTCAAATTACTCTCACAGTTTTAATTGATAACATTGTCTAAATTTATGCTTGTTTTTCTTTTTATATTATTTTATTTTACCATCCAGCTTCAAAAGTAGAAGCCTGCTATTATTTCCCACCTCATTCTATTTTTCCTGTCTATTGAGTAGCTTTAATTCCTATTAATCTTTATTTTCACATTAATCTGATTCTCTACATTTTAATTAATTACACTTTAGGATTTCTTCTTGGGACTTTCGTGGTGGTCCAGTGGCCAGGACTCTGGGTTCCCAGTACAGGTGGCCCAAGTTCCATCTCTGGTCAGGGAACTAGATCTTTCTAAGACGTGGCACAGCCAAATAAATAAATAAATAAAAATTTAAAAATTTCTTCTTAGGCATTGAATTTTTGTCCCCATCTATTTATTACTTATAGTCTGTGTTTATTACAGATTTATCTGTATAAGAAAGAAGTACTAGAACTTAGTCAAAAAGAGGCATGGACAAGTTTGCAGAAACTGCAAATCCNCAATGAAATCAGAAGATCATTGCTTCTCGGCAGGAAAGCTATGATGAACCTAGACACTACGTTGAAAAGCAGAGACATTGCTCTGCTGACAAAAGTCATGGCTATGGTCTTCCCAGTGGTCATGTATGGTTGTGAGACCTGGACTATAAAGAAGACAGAACACCAAAGAATTGATGTCTTTGAACTGTGGTGCTGGAGAAGACTTCTGAAAGTTCCTTGGACAGCAAGGAGATCAAACCAGTCAATCTTAAGGAAAAACCCCTGAATACTTGTTGGATGCACTTATGCTGAAACTGAAGCTCCAATATTTTGGCCACCTGACGGGAATAGCCAATTCACTGGACAAGTCCTTTATNTGCTGGAGAAGACTTCTGAAAGTTCCTTGGACAGCAAGGAGATCAAACCAGTCAATCTTAAGGAAAAACCCCTGAATACTTGTTGGATGCACTTATGCTGAAACTGAAGCTCCAATATTTTGGCCACCTGACGGGAATAGCCAATTCACTGGACAAGTCCTTTATGCTAGGAAAGATTGAGGGCAGAAGGAGAAGAGGGCATCAGAGGATGAGATGGCTGGATGGTATCACCAATGCAATATACATGGACTTAGGGAAACTTTGGGAGATGGTGAGGGACAGGGAGGCCTGTTGCGCTGCAGTCCATGGAGTTGCAATCAGTCTGACACAACTGGGTAACTGAACAACAACAGCATAACCAGTGTACACAACAATTCCAGTAGAAGTTTCAAGAAGTCCTTATTCTACCAACATATTCTCATTGAGTACTTTTTTTACAAGACTCCCTATAAATTTGTCTCATTTGGAAAACTCACAACAGAAAACTGGATGGTGTGAAAACTATAAAACTTTTAGAAAATATTTTTTAATTTTTTTAACACTAGCTAATGGAAGTAAGTGGATTGTTGTCTACCTCCAATATTTATTTAAAAATTAATTTCCTTCAATATATTTTTAAGCAAATATTTAAGAATATTTGTTAAAAGGGAGGAAATGAATGAAACAGTTGCTTTATTTGAGTAATAAACTGGATTCCAGCAGGCTCTGTTGGGTCTGCCATGCTAATCCCTGAAAATATGTGGAGCATATCTCACTGTGCAGTATGAGAAGAGTTCTCATTTTAAGATACCCATGGATGCACAAGAAAATGGTAATATTGATAACCTCCTGGAAAGGGAAATAGTATTTTGGAGAAAAGGATGAAAGAAACTTCCATTGTTTTCCTTGCTGTATATATTATAAATGTTGCATCATATGAATATATTACCTATTTGTTCTAGTTCTATGAAAAATATCGTTGAAAGTTTGCTAGGAATTGCACTGAATTTATAGATTGCTTTGGATAATATTGCAATGTGAGAGACCCAGATTCTATCCCTGGGTCGGGAAGATCCCCTGGAGAAGGAAATGGCAACCCACTCCAATATTCTCGCCTGGAGAATCTCATGGAGGGAGGAGCCTGGTAGGCTAGAGTCCATGGAATTGCGAAGAGTTGGACACGACTGAGCGACTTCACTTTGGATAATATATTCAATTTCACTACATTGATTCTTCCAATCCATGCTATAAGGTATAATTTCTCCATCTATTTGTTTCATCTTTTATTTCTTTCATCAGTGTTTTATACTTTTCTATATAAAGGTCTTTTGTTCTTTAGGTAAATTTATTCCTAAGTATTTTATTCTTTTCATTGCAATGGTGAAAGGGATTGTTTCCTTAATTTCTCTTTCTGATTTTTCATTGTTAGTTTATAGGAATGCAAGGGATTTCTGTGTATTAATTTTATATCCTACAACTTTATCATATCCATTGATTGCCTCTAGTGGTGGCATCATGACACCACTGTAATTTTCTGGTGACATAGGGTTGTCTTTGTAGAGGATCACGTCTTCTGCAAACAGTGAGAGTTTAATTCTTCTTTTCCAATCTGGATACTTTTATTTCTTTTTGTTCTCTAATTTCTGTGGCTAGGACTTCCAAAACTATGCTGAATAGTAGTGGTGAGAGTGGGCACCCTTATCTTGTTCTTGATTTTATAAAAAAAGTTTTTGGTTTTTCACCATTGAGGATAATGTTTGGTGTGGGTTTGTCATATATGACTTTTATTATGTTGAAAGAAGAGAAGCAAAAAACAAAGGAGAAAAGGAAAGATACAAGCATCTGAATGCAGAGTTTCAAAGAATATCAAGGAAAGATAAGAAAGCCTCAGTGATCAATGCAAATAAATAGAGGAAAACAACAAATGGGAAAGACTAGAGATCTCTTCAAGAAAATTAGAGATACCAAGGGAACATTTCATGCAAAGATGGGCTCAATAAAAGACATAAATGGCATGGACCAAACAGAAGCAGAAGATATTAAGAAGAGGTGACAAGAATACACAGAGGAACTGTACAAAAAAGATCTTCACGACCCAGATAATCATGATGGTGTGATCACTCACCTAGAGCCAGACATCCTGGAATGTGAAGTCAAGTGGGCCTTAGGAAGCATTAGTACGAACAAAGCTAGTGGAGGTGATGGAATTCCAGTTGAGCTATTTCAAATCCTCAAAGATGATGCTGTGAAAGTGCTGCAGTCAGTATGCCAGCAAATTTGGAAAACTCAGCAGTGGCCACAGAACGGGAAAAGGTCAGTTTTTCTCCAATCCCAAAGAAAGGCAATGCCAAAGAATCCTCAAACTACCTCACAATTGCACTCATCTCACACACTAGTAAAATAATGCTCAAAATTCTCCAAGCCAGGCTTCAGCAATATGTGAACTGTGAACTTCCGGATGTTCAAGGTGGTATTAGAAAAGGCAGAGGAACCAGAGATCAAATTGCTAACATTCACTGGATCATGGAAAATGCAAAAGAGTTCCAGAAAAACATCTATTTCTGCTTTATTGACTATGCCAAATCCTTTGACTGTGTGGATCACAAGAAACTATGGAAAATTCTGAGAGAGGGGGGCATACCAGACCACCTGATCTGCCTCTTGAGAAATCTGTATGCAGTTCAGGAAGCAACAGTTAGAACTGGACATGGAACAACAGACTGGTTCCAAATAGGAAAAGGAGTACATCAAGGCTGTATATTGTCACCCTGAGTATTTAACTTCTATGCAGAGTACATCATGAGAAATGCTGGGCTGAAAGAAGCACAAGCTGGAATCAAGATTACTAGGAGAAATATCAATAACCTCAGATATGCAGATGATACCACCCTTATGGCAGAAAGTGAAGAGGAACTAAAAAGCCTCTTGATGAAAGTGAAAGAGGAGCGTGAAAACGTTGGCTTAAAGCTCAACATTCAGAAAGCTAAGATCATGCCATCTGGTCCTATCACTTCATGGGAAATAGATAGGGAAACAGTGGACACAGTGTCAGACTTTATTTTTTGGGGCTCCAAAATCACTGCAGATGGTGACTACAGCCATGAAATTAAAAGATGCTTAGTTCTTGGAAGGAAAGTAATGACCAACCTAGATAGCATATTAAAAAAGAGACATTACTTTGTCAACAAAGGTCCATCTAGTCAAGGCTATGGTTTTTCCAGTAGTCATATATGGATGTGAGAGTTGGACTGTGAAGAAAGCTGAACGCCAAAAAATTGATGCTTTTGAACCGTGGTGTTGGAGAAGACTCTTCAGAGTCCCTTGGACTGCAAGGAGATCCAACCAGTCCATTCTAAAGGAGATCAGTCCTGAGTGTTCATTGGAAGAACTGATGCTAAAGCTGAAACTACAGTACTTTGTCCACCTCATGTGAAGAGTTGACTCATTGGAAAAGACTCTGATGCTGGGAGGGATTAGGGGCAGGAGGAGAAGGGGACAATAGAGAATGAGATGGCTGGATGGCATCAACGACTCGATGGACATGAGTTTGCATAAACTCCAGGAGTTGGTCATGGACAAGGCCTGGTGTGCTGCGATTCATGGGTTGCAGTCAGACACAACTGAGCAACTGAACTGAACTGAATTGATGTTCCTTCTATATCTACATTTTGGAGAGTTTTAATTAGAAATGGGTGTTGAATTTTGTCAAAGGTTTTCTCTGCATCTATTGAAATAATCATATTCTTTTATCTTTCAATTTGTTGATATGGTATATCACATTGATTGATTTACAAATATTGAAGAATCCTTGCATCCCTGGAATAAAGTCCACTTGATCATGATGTATGATTATGATGTATGATATGTTGTTGGATTCTGTTTGCTAGAACTTTGTTAAGGATTTTTGCATCTGTGTTCATCAGCGATGTTGGCCTGTAGTTTTCTTTTTCTGTGGCATATTTGTCTGGTTTTGGTATCAGAGTGATGGTTACCTTATGAAATGAGTTTGGGAGTTTTCCTTTCTCTGTAATTTACTGGAAAAGTTTGAGTAGGATACATTTCAGCTTTTCTCTAAATTTATGGTAGAATTCACCCGTGAAGCCATCTGGTCCTGGACTTTTGCTTGTTGAAAGATTTTTTATTATGGTTTCGACTTCCATGTTTGTGATTGGTCTGTTCAAATTTTCTATTTCTTCCAGGTTCAGTTTGGAAAGTTATACTTTTCTAAGAATTTGTCCATTTCTTCCAAGTTGTCCATTTTTATTGGCCTATAGTTGCTCACAGTAGTCTCGTATGATCATTTGTGTTTCTGTGTTGTCTGTTGTAATTTCTTGATTTTCATTTCTGATTTTATTCATTTGATTCTTCTCCCTTTTTTTCTTGTTGTGTCTGGCTAATGGTTTGTCAGTTGTATTTATCTTCTTAAGAACTGGCTTTTAGTTTTGTTGATCTTGGCTATAGTCTCCTTCGTTTCTTTTTCATTTATTTTTGCCCTGAATTTTATGATTTCTTTCCTTCCTCTAACTTTAGGATTTTTGGTTCTTTTCCTAGTTGCTTTAGGTGTAAAATTAGGTTGCTTTCTTGATGTTTCTCTTGTTTCCTGAGGTAGGCTTGTATTGCTATGAATTCCCTCTTAGCACTGTTTTACTGAATCCTATAGGTTTTGAGTAGTCATATTTTCACTATCATTTGTTTCTGTGCATATTTTGATTTCCTTTTTGATTTCTTCAGTGTTCTGTTGGTTATTCAGAAGTGTACTGCCTAGCCTGCATATGTTTGTGTTTTTTATAATTTTTTCCTGTAGTTGATATTTAACCTTACAGCACTGTGATCAGAAAAGATGCCTGAAATTATTTCATTTTTAAAAAATTTCCTAAGCCTAGGTTTGTGGCCCAGGATGTGACCTATCATGGTCCTTTCCATGTGCCCTTGAGGAAAAGGTGAAATCCGCTGTTTTTCAGTGACATGCCCTGTAGATATCAATTAGGTCTAACTGGTCCAATGTATCATTGAAAGTTTGTGTTTCTTTGTTAATTTTCTGTCTGGATGGTCTGTCCATTGGTGTAGGTGGAGTATTAAAGTCCCTCACTACTATTGTGTTACTGTCAATTGCCTCTTTAATAGTTGTTAGTATTTGTCTAACAGGTGCTCCTGTGTTGGGTGCATGTATATTTGTAACTGTCTTATCTTCTTCTTGGATTGATCCCTTGATCATTATGTAGTATCCTTCTTTGTCTATAGGGACCTTGTTTTTGCATCTACTCAGCCAGTCTTTGTCTTTTGGTTGGAGCATTTAACCCATTTACATTTAAGATAATTATTGATCAGTATAATCCCATTACCATTTACTTTATTATTTGGGGTTTGTTTTTATAAATCTTTTCTGTGTTTCCTATGTTTCCTATCTAGAGAAGATCTGTTATCATTTGCTGAAGAGCTGGTTTGGTGGTGCTGAATTCTCTCAGCTTTTGCTTGTCTGTTAAGCTTTTGATTTCGCCTTCAAACCTGAATGAGATCCTTGATGTGTAGAGTAATCTTGGTTGTAGGTCTTTCCCCTTCATTACTTTAAGTATATCCTGTCATTTCCTTCTGGCCAGCAGAATTTCTGTTGAAAGATCAGTTGTTATACTTATGAGGATACCCTTGTATGTTGTTTGTTGATTTTCCCTTGCTGTTTTTGATATTTGTTCTTTGTGTTTAATTTTATTAGTTGGATTAATATGTTTCTTGGTGTGTGGAGACTTGGGTTTACCCTATATGGGACTCTGAATTTGTGGATTTGGGAGTCTATTTCCTTTCCCTTTTTAAGGAAGCTTTCAACTATGGTCTCCTCAAATATTTTTTCATACGCTTTGTTTTTGTCCTCTTCTTCTGGGACACCTATGATTAGAATGTTGGGGTGTTCAACATTGTCCCAGAGGTCTCTCTCTGAGGCTGTCCTCATTTTTTTAAAATTCTTTTTTCTTCTTCCCGCTCCATTTCATTTATTTCTACCATTCTATCTTCCAGCTCACTTAGACTTTATTCTGCCTCAGTTGCTCTAGTGTTTATTCCCTCCAGAGGGTTTTTAATCTCAGTTATTGCATTGTTCATTACTGATGGACTCTTTTTTATTTCTTCTAGGTTCTTTTTAAACATTTCTTGCATCTTCTTAATCTATGTCTCTAGTCTTCATTTTTTCCCCAAGATTTTGGATCAACTTTACTATCATTATTCTGAATTCTTTTTCAGATAGACTCCCTATCTCCTTCTCTTTTGTTTGGTTTTGTGGGGTTTTTATCATGTTCCTTTACTTGCTGGGTATTTCTCTACCTTTTCATTTGTTTAGTTTGCTGTGTTTGGGGTCCTCTTTCTGCAGGCCAGAGGGTTGCTGTTCTTCTTAATTTTGGAGTCTGCTCCCTGGCATGGGGTTGAACCAATGGCTTGTGAAGGTTTCCTGGTTGGGAAACTTCTGTCTGTATTCTGGTGGATGGATCTGGGTCTCCTCTCTCTGGAGGGCAATGCAGTGTCTAGTAATGAGTTTGGGGTTTCTATGAATTTGGTATGACTTTGGGCAGCCTGTCTTTCAATGTTCAGTGTTGTGCTCCTGTTTTGCTGGAGGATTAGCATGAGGTGTCTTGCACTGGAGCTTGCTGGCTCTTGGGTGGAGGTTGGTCTCAGTGAAGGATGAAGGCTTTTGGGTGGACTCTCATCTATTAATGTTCCCTGGGATCATAAGTTTTATGATGGTCCAAAGTTCTACTGTTAAGCTTCATGCCTCTGGGTTTCGGTCCCCCTCTTGGAATAGCATCAAAACTTCTCCATCCACACAGCATATAAGACAAAACCCCTAAATGCTGGAATAATTCTCCACAAGCAGGAACACCCAAAGAGATTCACAGAGTTATATAGGGAAGAGAAGAGGGAGGAGGGATCTAGAGCTGACCAGGAGGAGATAAGGGAGAGTCAAAAGGGAAGAGAGTAATCAAGCCAGTAATCAAATCCATAAGTGAAAATGGATATTAAAAATTAGACTCTTAAAGGTACAAATTTAATAACAACTATCAGAAAGCAAAAGTTAAAAACCTAGAATAAAGATTAGACTCTCAATAAAAAATAGTCTCAATAAAAAAATATTGTACTCAAAAAAAAGTACAATAAAAATAGCACACAAAAATTTTTTTTTAATATAATGCGGGATCAGTTCAGTGTCAGATAATCCCTTGTTCTGGCCTGTACTTATACTACAATCCATGGGGTCACAAAGAGTCAGACATAACTTCACTTTCACTTTATTCTCATAGTCTACAGTGTCCCTCAGATGCACAGTCTCAGCTTAACTGCAGAATTTTAATCTGCTGCATCTGCCACTTCTGAGATGGTTCCCCCTACTTCTTTGTTTAGGTTTGGCTCCTCTGCTGTGAGTCTCTTCCGTGTCTAATCTCCACCCTGACACGACAGGGTAAAAGTGGCCATTTATTCAGGCTCATTTGCTCAGTTGTGCTGTGGAGACAGAGGGACATGGCAAACAAGTACCACTGGCATGTGTGGGCACACTCAGAGTGGATGGACGCATGGGGGTTTCCACAGCCCAAGGTGGCATGCACTTCCCAGATCCAAGCTGCTCAGGTTCCCAAGTGCTNAGTTGACTCATTGGAAAAGACTCTGATGCTGGGAGGGATTAGGGGCAGGAGGAGAAGGGGACAATAGAGAATGAGATGGCTGGATGGCATCAACGACTCGATGGACATGAGTTTGCATAAACTCCAGGAGTTGGTCATGGACAAGGCCTGGTGTGCTGCGATTCATGGGTTGCAGTCAGACACAACTGAGCAACTGAACTGAACTGAATTGATGTTCCTTCTATATCTACATTTTGGAGAGTTTTAATTAGAAATGGATGTTGAATTTTGTCAAAGGTTTTCTCTGCATCTATTGAAATAATCATATTCTTTTATCTTTCAATTTGTTGATATGGTATATCACATTGATTGATTTACAAATATTGAAGAATCCTTGCATCCCTGGAATAAAGTCCACTTGATCATGATGTATGATTATGATGTATGATATGTTGTTGGATTCTGTTTGCTAGAACTTTGTTAAGGATTTTTGCATCTGTGTTCATCAGCGATGTTGGCCTGTAGTTTTCTTTTTCTGTGGCATATTTGTCTGGTTTTGGTATCAGAGTGATGGTTACCTTATGAAATGAGTTTGGGAGTTTTCCTTTCTCTGTAATTTACTGGAAAAGTTTGAGTAGGATACATTTCAGCTTTTCTCTAAATTTATGGTAGAATTCACCCGTGAAGCCATCTGGTCCTGGACTTTTGCTTGTTGAAAGATTTTTTATTATGGTTTCGACTTCCATGTTTGTGATTGGTCTGTTCAAATTNAAATGAGTTTGGGAGTTTTCCTTTCTCTGTAATTTACTGGAAAAGTTTGAGTAGGATACATTTCAGCTTTTCTCTAAATTTATGGTAGAATTCACCCGTGAAGCCATCTGGTCCTGGACTTTTGCTTGTTGAAAGATTTTTTATTATGGTTTCGACTTCCATGTTTGTGATTGGTCTGTTCAAATTTTCTATTTCTTCCAGGTTCAGTTTGGAAAGTTATACTTTTCTAAGAATTTGTCCATTTCTTCCAAGTTGTCCATTTTTATTGGCCTATAGTTGCTCACAGTAGTCTCGTATGATCATTTGTGTTTCTGTGTTGTCTGTTGTAATTTCTTGATTTTCATTTCTGATTTTATTCATTTGATTCTTCTCCCTTTTTTTCTTGTTGTGTCTGGCTAATGGTTTGTCAGTTGTATTTATCTTCTTAAGAACTGGCTTTTAGTTTTGTTGATCTTGGCTATAGTCTCCTTCGTTTCTTTTTCATTTATTTTTGCCCTGAATTTTATGATTTCTTTCCTTCCTCTAACTTTAGGATTTTTGGTTCTTTTCCTAGTTGCTTTAGGTGTAAAATTAGGTTGCTTTCTTGATGTTTCTCTTGTTTCCTGAGGTAGGCTTGTATTGCTATGAATTCCCTCTTAGCACTGTTTTACTGAATCCTATAGGTTTTGAGTAGTCATATTTTCACTATCATTTGTTTCTGTGCATATTTTGATTTCCTTTTTGATTTCTTCAGTGTTCTGTTGGTTATTCAGAAGTGTACTGCCTAGCCTGCATATGTTTGTGTTTTTTATAATTTTTTCCTGTAGTTGATATTTAACCTTACAGCACTGTGATCAGAAAAGATGCCTGAAATTATTTCATTTTTAAAAAATTTCCTAAGCCTAGGTTTGTGGCCCAGGATGTGACCTATCATGGTCCTTTCCATGTGCCCTTGAGGAAAAGGTGAAATCCGCTGTTTTTCAGTGACATGCCCTGTAGATATCAATTAGGTCTAACTGGTCCAATGTATCATTGAAAGTTTGTGTTTCTTTGTTAATTTTCTGTCTGGATGGTCTGTCCATTGGTGTAGGTGGAGTATTAAAGTCCCTCACTACTATTGTGTTACTGTCAATTGCCTCTTTAATAGTTGTTAGTATTTGTCTAACAGGTGCTCCTGTGTTGGGTGCATGTATATTTGTAACTGTCTTATCTTCTTCTTGGATTGATCCCTTGATCATTATGTAGTATCCTTCTTTGTCTATAGGGACCTTGTTTTTGCATCTACTCAGCCAGTCTTTGTCTTTTGGTTGGAGCATTTAACCCATTTACATTTAAGATAATTATTGATCAGTATAATCCCATTACCATTTACTTTATTATTTGGGGTTTGTTTTTATAAATCTTTTCTGTGTTTCCTATGTTTCCTATCTAGAGAAGATCTGTTATCATTTGCTGAAGAGCTGGTTTGGTGGTGCTGAATTCTCTCAGCTTTTGCTTGTCTGTTAAGCTTTTGATTTCGCCTTCAAACCTGAATGAGATCCTTGATGTGTAGAGTAATCTTGGTTGTAGGTCTTTCCCCTTCATTACTTTAAGTATATCCTGTCATTTCCTTCTGGCCAGCAGAATTTCTGTTGAAAGATCAGTTGTTATACTTATGAGGATACCCTTGTATGTTGTTTGTTGATTTTCCCTTGCTGTTTTTGATATTTGTTCTTTGTGTTTAATTTTATTAGTTGGATTAATATGTTTCTTGGTGTGTGGAGACTTGGGTTTACCCTATATGGGACTCTGAATTTGTGGATTTGGGAGTCTATTTCCTTTCCCTTTTTAAGGAAGCTTTCAACTATGGTCTCCTCAAATATTTTTTCATACGCTTTGTTTTTGTCCTCTTCTTCTGGGACACCTATGATTAGAATGTTGGGGTGTTCAACATTGTCCCAGAGGTCTCTCTCTGAGGCTGTCCTCATTTTTTTAAAATTCTTTTTTCTTCTTCCCGCTCCATTTCATTTATTTCTACCATTCTATCTTCCAGCTCACTTAGACTTTATTCTGCCTCAGTTGCTCTAGTGTTTATTCCCTCCAGAGGGTTTTTAATCTCAGTTATTGCATTGTTCATTACTGATGGACTCTTTTTTATTTCTTCTAGGTTCTTTTTAAACATTTCTTGCATCTTCTTAATCCATGTCTCTAGTCTTCATTTTTTCCCCAAGATTTTGGATCAACTTTACTATCATTATTCTGAATTCTTTTTCAGATAGACTCCCTATCTCCTTCTCTTTTGTTTGGTTTTGTGGGGTTTTTATCATGTTCCTTTACTTGCTGGGTATTTCTCTACCTTTTCATTTGTTTAGTTTGCTGTGTTTGGGGTCCTCTTTCTGCAGGCCAGAGGGTTGCTGTTCTTCTTAATTTTGGAGTCTGCTCCCTGGCATGGGGTTGAACCAATGGCTTGTGAAGGTTTCCTGGTTGGGAAACTTCTGTCTGTATTCTGGTGGATGGATCTGGGTCTCCTCTCTCTGGAGGGCAATGCAGTGTCTAGTAATGAGTTTGGGGTTTCTATGAATTTGGTATGACTTTAGGTAGCCTGTCTTTCAATGTTCAGTGTTGTGCTCCTGTTTTGCTGGAGGATTAGCATGAGGTGTCTTGCACTGGAGCTTGCTGGCTCTTGGGTGGAGGTTGGTCTCAGTGAAGGATGAAGGCTTTTGGGTGGACTCTCATCTATTAATGTTCCCTGGGATCATAAGTTTTATGATGGTCCAAAGTTCTACTGTTAAGCTTCATGCCTCTGGGTTTCGGTCCCCCTCTTGGAATAGCATCAAAACTTCTCCATCCACACAGCATATAAGACAAAACCCCTAAATGCTGGAATAATTCTCCACAAGCAGGAACACCCAAAGAGATTCACAGAGTTATATAGGGAAGAGAAGAGGGAGGAGGGATCTAGAGCTGACCAGGAGGAGATAAGGGAGAGTCAAAAGGGAAGAGAGTAATCAAGCCAGTAATCAAATCCATAAGTGAAAATGGATATTAAAAATTAGACTCTTAAAGGTACAAATTTAATAACAACTATCAGAAAGCAAAAGTTAAAAACCTAGAATAAAGATTAGACTCTCAATAAAAAATAGTCTCAATAAAAAAATATTGTACTCAAAAAAAAGTACAATAAAAATAGCACACAAAAATTTTTTTTTAATATAATGCGGGATCAGTTCAGTGTCAGATAATCCCTTGTTCTGGCCTGTACTTATACTACAATCCATGGGGTCACAAAGAGTCAGACANTCAATAAAAAAATATTGTACTCAAAAAAAAGTACAATAAAAATAGCACACAAAAATTTTTTTTTAATATAATGCGGGATCAGTTCAGTGTCAGATAATCCCTTGTTCTGGCCTGTACTTATACTACAATCCATGGGGTCACAAAGAGTCAGACATAACTTCACTTTCACTTTATTCTCATAGTCTACAGTGTCCCTCAGATGCACAGTCTCAGCTTAACTGCAGAATTTTAATCTGCTGCATCTGCCACTTCTGAGATGGTTCCCCCTACTTCTTTGTTTAGGTTTGGCTCCTCTGCTGTGAGTCTCTTCCGTGTCTAATCTCCACCCTGACACGACAGGGTAAAAGTGGCCATTTATTCAGGCTCATTTGCTCAGTTGTGCTGTGGAGACAGAGGGACATGGCAAACAAGTACCACTGGCATGTGTGGGCACANTGTGAGTCTCTTCCGTGTCTAATCTCCACCCTGACACGACAGGGTAAAAGTGGCCATTTATTCAGGCTCATTTGCTCAGTTGTGCTGTGGAGAGAGAGGGACATGGCAAACAAGTACCACTGGCATGTGTGGGCACACTCAGAGTGGATGGACGCATGGGGGTTTCCACAGCCCAAGGTGGCATGCACTTCCCAGATCCAAGCTGCTCAGGTTCCCAAGTGCTCCAAAAGGGCACAGTCCCAGGTGGGCCAGGCATCTCCTTGGGGGAGCTGGTCTCAGGCTGTGACACTGTTGGCAGATAGGAACCATCCAGGATCCCAAGAAGATGTGTGTGAGGAAACTAATAAGGTGGTGCCAGTCAGGCTGTCTCACCCCACACTCTCAGCCCTTTTGCCCCATGCTCTGTAAACAATGACTATGCATGGTTATGTAACAATTGAGATCACTTGCAGCACTGCACACGTGTGTCATGAGGTACTAGCTTAGTCACGGGCTACTTTGTGCAATACGCCTGTGTGAACTTCACCACGGAAGCCCTGGAATCTGCTGCATTGGGACTACACTGAAGCAATATCATGGCTATGTTCTGTGAGATTATGTTATGGCTACGTTATGGTTACGTTGTGGCTGCTGCTGTGGCTGTTGCATCAGCCAGGAGAGAGGCTGTGTTATGGCCACCATAACATGATTTATTCTCTGGAGAGAATAAACGGTGTCTTCAGTTCCTGCGGCTCCTTGCGTCTTCTTCCAGCCTCTTAGCTTGAGCCTTGCCTACTCTGGGTTCAGCAAACAGTGAGCACAGTGTGAACAGCAAGACAATTGGCATTACACACAGGATCAGCAATACAATGAGGTTAGTGACTCGTCAGCCTGCTCACAGATGGAAAAGAGATGCAGTTTCTGGGGCCAGGATTGAAGCGGCCCCTTGCTTCCCATCTCTGGCTGTTGTGCACCTGTCTCTCTGCCTCCAGGGCGGGAGGGCCTTAAATGCCAGCTGGCTCTCTCTCCTTTGGTATTCCCTAGGGTGCAATCTTTTGTTCTATGAGTGTGCCAGGGGTCATAGTGTGGTGTTAGAGCCTTTCTGCAAGAAAAGTCCTTTGTTTTTCTTTGTCTCCCTGGCATTCCCACAGTTTGGGTTGTTTTGTCACTTAAGTCCCCTCAGAGTGTCCTCAGGTTGTTCAACCCCAGTCCTTACCCTAAGAACCTAGCATGCAGCCTGTGGCTTCACACCCAGCCCTTACTCGCTATGGGCAGACAGGAGTGTGTGAACCACTTCTCTGCTGGTAATTACCTGTGGTGTGAATTCTGTGGTGATTTTATTTTATTTTTTTATTATGCTGCCCTCTGAGATTTCAAAGTTCCCCCACTGACCTCGCCTGTGAAAGGGTTTCCTATTGTAGTGGAAACTTCTCCTCCTTCAGGATTCCCTCCCCAGGACAGGTATCTGTCCCTAAATCCTTTGTCTCTCTTTTTGTCTTTATCTTTTGTCCTACCTTATTTTGAAGAGATTGGTTTGCATCTCTGGGTATCTGGGGGTCCTCTGCCAGTGCTCAGAAGTTGTTTTGTGGAAGATACTCCAAACGCAGATATTCTTTTGATGTATTTGTTGGGGAGGGGAGTGGTCTCTCATCCTATTCCTCCATCATCTTGGGACCATCTCCTGTTACATTCTTAAAAAGAACAGAGAGGAAGCAAAGGGGGAAAGGGGAAAAGTAGAAAATAAAAAAAAACCCGATATAGCAAAAAGTAATAATATTAGAAAACTGAGTAAGAACTGAATCTAACCCGTTAGAACTTATTGTCTACTGAAGGAGTCGGAGAGCTAAATCTTCCCAATAAAAAGTGTTGAATTTGTTTTCCACTCTCATGGTAACCATAGATTTGGAGGCCAACCTCCAGAGAAAATTCAGTAGAACACCCTTGACTTCTGATGCCAAAATTTTAGAATCTTTGTTCCAGGTGAGCAGGGGGAGAACACTTTGATAAGTCTCATTGACGTTCTCAATTTCTAAAATATAATGCCTTTGAACATTTAGGTCCAACTCAGTATTTTTCAGGCTTCCCAGGCAGCACAGTGGTGAAGAATCCACATGCAATGCAGGAAATACGGCAGGAGCCTCGGATTCAATCCCTGAAAGGGGAAGATCCAGGAGTAGGAAATGGCAACTCACTCTAGTATTCTTGCCTGGAAAATTCCATGGACAGGATCCTGGCTGGCAGCAGTCCTTGGGGTCACAAAGAGTCATCCACGACTGCATGACTGAGCATGTACACACATTATTTTTCATTTTTATGCATACTTTCTAAAATCTCATGTCCACTAAAACAGGTACTAGATCTGAATGTAGTCAGTATTTAAGTGTGCTTGAAGATAGTTAACAAAGACAAGTTCCTTTTTTTAATTGAAGTATAATTGATTCCAATATTGTGTTACTTTCAGGTGTATAGTATGCTGATTTCTTTTTGCTTTGCAGATTATATTCCATTATACTTTATTACAGATATGAGTACAGTTGCCTGTGCTCCGCAGTAAATTCTTGCTGCTTATCTATTTTATGTACAGTAGTTTGTATCTGTTAATATCATACTCTTGATTTGTCTCTTACCACCCCTTTCCCCTTTGGTAACCATAAATTTGTTTTCTATGCCCATGAGTTTGTTTGGTATACAGATTCATTTTTATTATCATTTAGATTCCACGTATAAGTGATATCATGTAGCATTTGTCTTTCTCTAACAAAGCATAGTATGCTCTAGGTCCGTTTAGGTCCACTGCTGCAAATGGCATTATTTTATTCTTTTTTATGGTTGAGTAATATTCCATTATATATATATAAACATTTTCTTAAGCCAATCATCTGTTGATGGGCACTTGGGTTTTTCCAAGTTTAAGCTATTGCCAATAATGCTTAAGTGAACATTGGGGTACATGCATCTTTTAAATGAGTATTTTCATTTTTTTCCAGATACATATCAGGAATTGCTAGATCATATGGTAACTCTATTTTTAGTTTTTAGAGGGACTTCCGTATTATTTTCCATAGTGGCTGCACCAATTTACATTCTGACCAACAGTGAACAAGGTTTTCTTTCCTCCACACCCTCTCCAGAACTTATAATGCAGATTTTTGGATGATGGGCACTCTTACCAGTTTAAGATGATACCTCTTTGCATTTTTGATTTGCATCTCCCTAATGACTAGTGAGATCCAACCAGTCCATTCTAAAGGAGATCAGCCCTGGGTGTTCTTTGGAAGGAATGATGGTAAAGCTGAAGCTCCAGTACTTTGGCCACCTCATGCGAAGAACTGACTCATTGGAAAAGACTCTGATGCTGGGAGGGATTGGGGGCAGGAGGAAAAGGGGATGACAGAGGATGAGATGGCTGGATGGCATCACCAACTCGATGGATGTGAATTTGAGTGAATTTCAGGATATGGTGATGGACAGGGAGGCCTGGCATGCTGTGATTCATGGGGTCGCAAAGAGTCAGACGCGACTGAGTGACTGAACTGAACTGAACTGAACTGAACTGAATGACTAGTGATGTTGAGCATCTTTTCATGTGTGGTTAGCCATCTGTATGTCTTTTTTGGAAGAATGTATGCTTAAGTCATCTGCCCATTTTTATTTAGGTTGTTTTTTGATACTGAGTTGAATAAGCTCTTTGTGTATTTTAGATATTAACCTTTTGAGTCACATCATTGGCAAATACTTTCTCCCATTCGTACGTTGTCTTTTCATTTTGTTTACGATTTCCTTTGCTATGTAACAGCTTGTAAATTTGATTAGGGCCCATTTGTGTATTTTTGTTTTTATTTATTTTGCCTTGGGAAATTGATCTAAAAATATTGCTACAATTTATGAAAATAATATTTACCTATATTCTCTCCTAGGACTTTTATGGTGTCATGTCTTATATTTCAGCCTTTAAACCATTTTGAGTTTATTTTTGTATATGGTATTGTTGTTGAAATCGCCAAGTCTGTGTGCCTGACATACAGTGAGGCCCATCAGTACTAAACATTAGTATTTGGAACAGAAAAAGTTTATTACAGCTTCATACAACGAGTTGGGTAACCCTAAGAACTCCAAACTTACTAAAAGCTTTCAGCAAGTCCTTTAAAAAGCAAAAGGTGAGGGATGGGCATGGTTAGTTGTTGCAGACTTCTGGGTGTCAGATCCTCTGTTCTTGAGGTCCACTCATGGTCAGGTAACAATGTTTGTGTAAATCTCTACCAAATGAACGTTATTCTCTGTCCTGACCAGACAGGGCAAAGTCCCAAGGTACAACTTTTACTCTCCAAGGTCCCAGTCCTGGCTAACAGGAGGCAGATCTCAGTTGGCAGTTCCTTCAGGGCCAGATTCCCATATCCGGCCCAGCTGTCATCCCTGAAGAAGACAGGCGTCCAACCCAACTGACTCTCAGTCTCCCCAGGCCACCCAAATGGGGAGACCAAGTCTCACAGACTGTGACTCAGACAGACGGCCACTGCTAGTGACTCACAGAGACAGGTATGGGGGAGAGGCTCACCACTCCTCAAGGCCTGGGCCACGACTAGTGGAGAGCCATGGACTCCGGAGCCCTCTACGTCACCCCGCTTGTTTCCTGAGCCCTCCAGCTCACCTACTGGCCCAAAGCTGCATAAGCTGGAGGGTCTCCAGGAGAAGGCCTGATTTTGCCTCTTACCTCATTTTCCACCTGATGACCACCACACCACCGACACTTGACTGAATAATTTCCCTAATGGTCCTTCATTGATAGTTATCAGTGGGCAGGGCTGACCAATAGCAGGAAAACTAAAAGGTGCTCATTGACAGTTAGTTGCTAGTGGGCAGGGCCCAATGAGGCACCAAGCAATGGCTAAGCAAGACCTGTTGCCTAGTAACAGGGAGCAGAGTAATGAGTCACAGCAACCTGTTAAGAGCTGTGCTCATCCTGCTCTTTTACAATATGATGGAATGTTCTTGTTTCATTGACTTACATGTTGCTATGCAGCTTTCCCAACAAATTTTTTGAAGAAACTATCTTTTCTCCATTGTATATTCTTGATTTCTTTGTTACAGATTAATTGGCCACATTTAGGGGATTTGTTTCTGGGCTCTCTATCTGGTTACATTGGTCTAGTCTAGTTTTGTGCCAGTACCATGCCATGTTGATTGTTGGGAATGTGAAGTCAAGTGGGCCTTAGAAAGCATCACTATGAGCAAAGCTAGTCAAGGTGATGGAATTACAGTAGAGCTGTTTCAAATCCTGAAAGATGGTGCTGTGAAAGTGCTGCACTCAATATGCCAGCAAATTTGGAAAACTCAGCAGTGGCCACGGGACTGGAAAGGGTCAGTTTTCATTCCAATCCCAAAGAAAGGCAATGCCAAAGAATGCTCAAACTACTGCACAATTGCACTCATCTCACATGCTAGTAAAGTAATGCTCAAAATTCTCCAAGCCAGGCTTCAGCAATATGTGAACCGTGAACTTCCTGATGTTCAGGCTGGTTTTAGAAAAGGCAGAGGAACTAGAGATCAAATTGCCAACATCCGCTGGATCATGGAAAAAGCAAGAGAGTTCCAGAA
>SJYA01001979.1:6546-33073 GCA_006410615.1 Neotragus moschatus
TGTTTTTTTTTTTTTTTTTTTTGTCTTTATTTGCTGAGTCAATCTACATCAGTTTATTTTTGTTAGGTTGTTTTGACTTTACTCATGGGTGTATATATATATGTGTGTGTGTGTGTGTGTGTGTTAATTTCATTATTGTTTGTCTGATTTTGTAACTACCACTTATCTGGAGTTCAACGTTGGTTTCTCGTTTTTGGATATAGTTTTAATCTCATTTAGTGCCATACAAACCACTTGTGGAATCTTCATTCCTGACCAGAGATAAAGCCCTGAGCCTTTGGAGTGGGAACACTGACTCCAAGACCCTAGACTACCAAAGAACTAAGCCTGGGGAGTATCAAATAGTGAGAACTCACACAAATGAAACCACTTGAATATAAGACTCAGCATCACTCACCAACAGTAGCATCCTGTGCAGGATGTCTCATCTAAACAACAACAAAAAATAAAAATACAAATTCAGTCAACAGCAGACAAGATTATCACTTCACTCAGCCTTGCCCATGAGAGGAAAAACAAACAATCACACAAACAAAAATTCAGCACAAATCTCACCCTTTATGAAGTTTACATAAATCACTGGACCAACTTTAAGAGGACCAAAATCAAAAGGAAGAAAGAATTCAAACTTAATCCCCGGGAAAAGGAGACCTCAAACACAATACATTTTAAAAAAGTGATAATGTAAAGGCAAATAAATATTACACACATGAAGGGACAAACTAAAAAAATAGAAGTCCAAATAAATAAAGAGGAAATAGGCAAACTACCTGATAAAGAATGCAGAGTAATGATGTTAGGGGAAGCACACTGATTGAAACTGCCCACCCTGGCCAGGTACCATAGTAACCATTTGCATGAGTTGTTTTATGACACGAGATCTTGATGAGGAATATGAAACTAATAGGTCTAAAGGAGACACTGCATGTCCGTCCACTTCCCAGAATCCCATTCTCTAGCATTCATCTTGGCTGAGCAATGCGTGCATCACTGACACTGAGGAAAAAGAGAGAAAAGACTTGAAGCTAGATCTTGCACTGTGTCTGTCTAAATATGTCTTGGTATGTCTTTGTCTCTGGGTAATATTTCTGAGGTTAATTTGTAAATGAGCTCTCTTTATTTGGCTTAAAAAATGTAAGCATTTACAAATCAAGTAAATCCAAATTAAACAATAAATTCCAGGTTCATGTGAACTGGGGAATATTCAATATTAAATACCTGATATTAATGTTTGTTTGTTGACCTATCTAATATAGACATGTCTTAGAGTAGTTAACGTAAAATATAGTATTTTCATTGTACCTAGGTTTAATATAAGTTAAATATTACATCTGTTACAAGTTTGTCAATAAGGAAATTACCTCAAGTGAAGAAACTTCTAAAAAATGTAAATGAGATACGAGCTTTTATATAAACTCTATTAAGAATAATTATTCTTTAGAAATATCTGTCTAAAATAATCTCTCAAGATTGGCATAACTTAAATTTCTAAGGGTTGTGCTAATTGTGCTAAGTGTTGGAAGTCTATTGAATAGTTAGGTCATTTCCAAATAAAATAAGATTTTGAAACATTGACTACTAAACACTAATTTCCTTTTACAGAGAAACTAAAGAGATTTGGGGCTATAAATGGATAATGTTTGGTGCCATCTTAAAATGTTCTAAGAAAGCAAGGGTTTTAGAAATTATCACTGGTATTTATGCTCACCAATCTATAAAATGCTAATATAAAAGTTAGTTCTTGGTTGCTAAAGGAAAGTAGAAAGTGTGTTTTCAGTAAAAATAAACAAACAAACAAAACTGTATGAAAAATACTAAAAAGAGTTATGCATGATCAAGATTTTCTAAAATTGGATTATGATTAGTTAGATAAATGATTTTGTTAGGAATGACAGCCATAAGAAAACTGGTTAGAGCCAATTAGGTCCAAGACGGCGGAGCTGACTTTCACTAGAACTTGAGACTTGGTATTTACGCCCNAAAGTGTGTTTTCAGTAAAAATAAACAAACAAACAAAACTGTATGAAAAATACTAAAAAGAGTTATGCATGATCAAGATTTTCTAAAATTGGATTATGATTAGTTAGATAAATGATTTTGTTAGGAATGACAGCCATAAGAAAACTGGTTAGAGCCAATTAGGTCCAAGACGGCGGAGCTGACTTTCACTAGAACTTGAGACTTGGTATTTACGCCCATTGTGACAATACTTTGGTAAAATTAACATTATAAACAAAACAATTATATTTTCTCTCTATCTGACTCTTCCAAAATTTGGAAATTCTTAGGTTTCCAGTAAGTTTATCAGAAGAGTTAGGAAGGTTATCTCATGGGTTCAAAATCTCAAGAAATTTTTGAGACCTTAAAAAGGGAAGAATTCACCTAGATTTGTAAGGCAAAATCTCTGATAAGTCTTTGGTGTGAGTTTCCTAGCCCTGTTTTATTTTAAAAAGTTCAGTCTGAGACTCTATAAATGTTTCAGCAAAATAAAAAGTCTATAATCAATTATGGTTATATAAATCATCAGACCAAAATTAGTGAGAGCAGACCTATTTTGCAAACAAACTAGCCTTAATTTGGTTATATTTGATAAAAATGAGGGTAACTCTAGGGAGAANATGTATTCTGCATATAAGTCGCTTCAGTCGTGTCCAACTCCGTGTGACTCCATCGATGGCAGCCCACCAGGCTCCCTCGTCCCTGAGATTCTCCAGGCAAGAACACTGGAGTTGGTTGCCATTTCCTTCTCCAATGCATGAAAGTGAAAAGTGAAAGTGAAGTCGCTCAGTCATGTCCGACTCTGTGCGACCCCATGGACTGAAGCCCACCAGGCTCCTCCGTCCATGGGATTTTCCAGGCAAGAGTACTGGAGTAGAGTGCCATCTGACATACTCCTTTTTCTATTTGGAACTAGTCTGTTGTTCCATGTCCAGTTCTAACTATTGCCTCCTGACCTGCATACAGATTTCTCAAGAGGCAGGTCAAGTGGTCTGGTATTCCCAACTCTTTCAAAAGTTTCCACAGTTTATTGTGATCCACACAGTCAAAGGCTTTGGCATAGTCAATAAAGCAGAAGTAGATGTTTTTCTGGAAATCTCTTGCTTTTTCCATGATCCAGCGGATGTTGACAATTTGATCTCTGGTTCCTCTGCCTTCTCTCAAACCAGCTTGAACATCTGGAAGTTCACGGTTCACATATTGCTGAATCCTGGCTTGGAGAATTTTGAGCATTATTTTACTAGCATGTGAGATGAGTGCAATTGTGCGGTAGTTTGAGAATTCTTTGGCATTGTCTTTCTTTGGGATTGGAATGAAAACTGACCTTTTACAGTCCTCTGGCCACTGCTGAGTTTTCCAAATTTTCTGGCATATTGAGTGCAACGCTTTCACAGCATCATCTTTTAGGATTTGAAATAGCTTCACTGGAATTTCATCATCTCCACAAGCTTTGTCCGTAGTAATGCTTTCTAAGGCTCACTTGACTTCACAATCCAGGATGTCTGGCTCTAGATGAGTGATCACACCATTGTGATTATCCAGGTCATGAAGATCTTTTTTTGTACAGTTCCTTTCTCTATTCTTGCCACCCCTTCTTAATATCTTCTGCTTCTGTTAGGTCCATACCATTTCTGTCCTTTATCAAGCTCATCTTTGCATGAAATGTTCCCTTGGTATCTCTAATTTTCTTGAAGAGATCTCTTGTCTTTCCCATTCTGTTCTTCTTCTCTATGTCTTTACATTGATCATTGAAGAAGGCTTTCTTATCTGTTTTTGCTTTTCTTTGGAGCTCTGCATTCAGATGCTTATATCTTTCCTTTTCTCTTCTGCTTTTTGCTTCTCTTCTTTTCACAGCTATTTGTAAGGCCTCCTCAGACAGCCATTTTGCTTTTTTGCATTTCTTTTCCATGAAGATGGTCTTGATCCATTTCTCCTGTACAATGTCATGAACCTTATTACATAATTCATCAAACACTCTATCTACCAAATCTAGACCCTTAAATGTATTTCTCACTTCCACTGTATAATCATAAGGGAGTTGATTGAGGTCATACCTGAATGGTCTAGCGGTTTTTCCTACTTTCTTCAATTTAAGTATGAATTTGATAATAAGGAGTTCATGATCTGAGCCACAGTCATGTCCTGGTCTTGTTTTTGTTGACTGTATAGAGCTTCTCCATCTTTGGCTGCAAAGAATATAATCAATCTGATTTCAGTGTTGACCATCTGGTGATTTCCATGTGTAGAGTCTTCTCTTGTCTTCTTGGAAGAGGGTGTTTGCTATGACTGGTGCGTTCTCTTGGCAGAACTCTATTAGTCTTTGCCCTGTTTCATTCTGTATTCCATGGCCAAATTTGTCTATTAATCCAGGTGTTTCTTGACTTACTACTTTTTCATTCCAGTCTCCTATAATGAAAAGGACATCTTTTTTGGGTGTTAGTTCTAAAAGGTCTTGTAGGTCTTCATAGAACCATTCAACTTCAGCTTCTTTAGCATTACTGGTTGGGGCATAGACTTGGATTACCATGATATTGAATGGTTTGCCTTGGAAACGAACAGGGATCATCCTGTCATTTTTTAGATTGCATCTAAGTACTGCATTTCAGACTCTTTTGTTGACCATGATGGCTACTCCATTTCTTCTGAGGGATTCCTGCCTGCAGTAGTAGAGGAATACAGAACTAATAAGCCACCACCAACATGAAGAGTTTGGGAAAGGTCTAAATGAGACACTGTGTGTCCATCCACTCCCCATAATCCCTCTCACTAGCATCCACATTGTCTGAGTGATGCCTGTGCCACCAGGAAAGCCTCTGAATTAGAATGGTCAAAGACCACCCGGAAACTAATCCCATCACCATAAAACCCGACATTGCTAGCCACACAGCAGAACAGTTCTCCTGGGTTTCCTTACCCTACTGCTCTCCACCCGGGTGCGGTTTTCCAATAAAATCTCTTGCTTTGTCATGACATGTGTCTCCTTGGAAAATTCATTTCCGAGTGTTAGACAAGAGCCCAGTTTTGGGCCCTGGAAAGGGTCCTCCTTTCTGCAACAATGACAGTAAAGGTGTTCAAAAATTTTGAAAAGAGAATGGAGAAAATGCAGGAATCAATAAAAACTTGGACAAATTAAACAAAGATACAGAGACAAACAACACCATTAATGAAGTTAAATATACTCTAGAAGGAATCAATAGAAGAATATCTGAAACAGAAGAAGGAAGCAGTGAGCTGGAAGATAAAATAGTGGAAATAACTTCTGAAGAACAGAATAATATAAAAAGAATGAAAAGAACGGAGGATAGTCTCAGAGAACTCTGGAACAATATAAAGTGCAAAAACAATCAATTCATAAGGGCCCCAGAAGAAGAAGAGAAAAAGGAAGTGTATGAGAAAAATTTTAAGACACTATAGTTGAAAATTTCTTCAACATGGAAAAGGAAAAGGTCAATAAAGTCCAAGAGCACAAGCAGTCCCTTACAGGATAAAACTGAGGATAAAAACATGTCAAGACACATACTATCAAGCTTACAAACAGAAGATAATTAAGTCACATACAAGTCTCACATGCTAGTAAAGTAATGCTCAAAATTCTCCAAGCCAGGCTTCAGCAATATGTGAACCGTAAACTTCTTGATGTTCAAACTGGTTTTAGAAAAGACAGAGGAACCAGAGATCAAACTGCCAACATCTGCTGGATCATGGAAAAAGAAAGAGAGTTCCAGAAACACATCTATTTCTGCTTTATTGACTATGCCAAAGCCTTTGACTGTGTAGATCACAATAAACTGTGGAAATTTCTGAAAGAGATGGGAATACCAGACCACCTGACCTGCCTCTTGAGAAATCTGTATGCAGGTCAGGAAGCAACAGTTAGAACTGGACATGGAACAGCAGACTGGTTCCAAATAGGAAAAGGAATACATCAAGGCTGTATATTGTCACCCTGCTTATTTAACTTATATGCAGAGTACATCTTGAGAAATGCTGGACTGGAAGAAACACAAGCTGGAATCAAGATTGCTGGGAGAAATATCAATAACCTCAGATATGCAGATGACACCACCCTTATGGCAGAAAGTGAAGAGGAACTAAAAAGCTTCTTGATGAAAGTGAAAGTGGAGAGTGAAAAAAGTTAGCTTAAAACTCAACATTCAGAAAATGAAGATTTTGGCATCTGGTCCCATCACTTCATGGGGAATAGTTGAGGAAACAGTGGAAACCGTGTCACACTTTATTTTTTTATGCTCAAAAATCACTGCATGTGGTGATTGCAGCCATGAAATTAAAAGATGCTTGCTCCTTAGAAGAAAAGTTATGACTAGCCTAGACAGCATATTCAAAAGCAGAGACATTACTTTCCCAACTAAGGTCCATCTAGTCAGGGCTATGGTTTTTCCAGTGGTCATGTATGGATGTGAAAGTTGGACTGTGAAGAAGGCTGAGCGCCAAACAATTGATGTGTTTGAACTGTGGTGTTGGAGAAGACTCTTGAGAGTCCCTTGGACTGCAAGGAGATCCAACCAGTCCAATCTAAAGGAGATCAGCCCTGGGATTTCTTTGGAAGGAATGATGCAAAAGCTGAAACTCCAGTACTCTGGCCACCTCATGCGAAAAGTTGACACATTGGAAAAGACTGTGATGCTGGGAGGGATTGGGGGCAGAAGGAGAAGGGGACAATAGAGGATGAGATGTCTGGATGGCATCACTGACTCGATGGGCGTGAGTCTGAGTGAACTCCGGGAGTTGGTGTTGGACAGGGAGGCCTGGTGTGCTGTGATTCATGGGGTCGCAAAGAGTCGGTCATGACTGAGTGACTGATCTGAACTGAACATACAAGAGAATGTATGGGAATGTATGGGAAATCCCATACATTTAACAGCTGATATTTCAGCAGAAACTCTGCAGACCAGAAGGAAATGGCAGGAAATATTTAAAGTTCTGAAAGGGAAAAATCTACTAAAGAAAACAAAAACAATATTTAGAAAAGATATATGCATTCTTATGTTAATTGCAGCATTATTTGCAGTAGCTAAGACAAAGAAGCAACCTAAGAACCCATCAACGGATGAATGGATAAAATATAATGGAGTACTACTGAGCCATAAAAGTAAATTAAATTTTGTCATTTGCTATAACAAACATGGGTCGGCCTAGTATATTATGCTAAGTGAAAGAAGTGAGACAGAGAAAGACAAAAAGATTTATATATCGAATCTAAAAATTGAAAGGGAATGAATTTTACAGCATAGGAAATAGTTATAAGACTGTAATATCATCCTATGGTGATGAAGTTGGTGAAAAGGTAAAAAAAAAAATACAGTTATAAGACAAATAACTAAAACATGATTAATGTAGCTTATGTGCTATATATTAAGGTTGTTGAGAGTCAATAATGACTTCTCATCACATGGAAATTTTTTCCTTAATTTTGTATCTATATGAAGTGATGGATATTCAATAAAGTTATTGTGACAATCATTTCATTACATATGTAATTCAAATCACTTTGCCATAAATCCTAAATTCATTCTGTATTGTATGTCAATTATATCTCAACAAAACTGGAAGAAAAAATAAAGTCTTTCTTATACAACTAAAAAAAAATAAAAATAAAAAAACAAAGATATAGTTTAGGATTAAGGACAAGACATTTAAAACTACTTAGTTTCTTTAGTTATGAAAAGAAACTCTAGATATGATCCTTTTTTAATTTGCTTTTCTTCCTAAGTTATTTCTGTCTACATTGATTAATATTACTAAAAGTTCTAGTAGACAATGCTGTTGACAGCATACAGAAAAAAAATTATATTTTACTTCTATAGATTGAGAAGCACTATTAAGTCTATTAAAGCAGGGAAAGTTTTGCTGTACTATTTTCTATATTTAGAAATAATAAATGTATATATATTTAATTTTATTTTGTATACTATCATTCTATATTTAATTTCCTTTATCATAATACATTTTTATGTGCAATTGAACTTGATTAATTAAAGTTTTACATTTATAATTATATTTTCTCATACCACCTGCATATTTTGATTTCCAAACTAGATAGTATCAGAACATCAGGAAACTTCCATATTTTATATGCTCTAGACCAAGTTATATGTAGTGGGAAGTGGCTGTTATATGAACAATTCTCTTGACTTACACTCTCCTGACTTACTTCCAAAGGTAGTAAACTTTAAACTATTTAAAGCATTTTATTTTGATACTCCATTCATATTATTTTCTTAAGACTGTAAATTATATTTTCCTGAATATTAAATATTTTCAGAATTTTTGGAAATGTATCCTCTTTCTACTGTATTATTACAGACTAAAAGTATCCACAGATCACCAATACAATAAATCAGCAAAAGACCTACACTAAAATAGATCATTATAAAAGTTCCAAAATCTGTGTTGTGTATAGAAGAAAATCCTAAATATTTCTGGAAATAAAGGGTGTCAAATAATTGAAACATAGTCTTTTTTTTTTTTTTTTCAGTATCCTAGGGGAAATGTTTCTCAAAATGGAAAAACACAATCATGTATGATAGTAAGTAATATGGATGTCCTTAGATGTCAAAGATTTAAAAAGAAATCAATCTCCCAGTCACCACACACCTTTTGTGATGGTTGTTGATTTCTGGATGCTAATGAAGAAAATAAATCTTGGGTCCCAGAAACCAGTCCAATTGGCATCTGAGATGCTAAAAAAAAAAAGAATAAATGTTTGAGGAGAGGTTTTCCACCACGAACTATATCTCTTTGGCATATTGTTTAAAAGTGGTTATTTTCCTTTAAAAAATTATTTTAATTGGAGGAAAATTACTTTACAATATGGTGGTGGTTTTTGCCCTACATCAACATGAGTCAGCCACAGGTACACATGTGTCTGCCCATCCTGAACCCCTCTCCTTCCTTCCTCCCCACTCCATCCTTCTGGGTTGTCCTATAGCACTGGCTTTGAGTGTCCTCCTTCATTCATCGAACTTGTACTGCTCATCTATTCCACATATGATAATATACGTGTTTCAGTGCTATTCTCTCAAATCATTCCATCCTCATCTTCTCCCACTGAGTCCAAAAATCTGTTATTTACATCTGTGTTTCTTTTGCTGTCTTGAACATAGGATCATTTTTAACATCTTTCTAAATTCCTTATATACACATTAATATACTGTATTGGTGTTTCTCTTTCTGACTTACTTCACTCTGTACAATAGGTTCCAGTTTTGTTCACCTCGTTAGGAACTGACCCAAATGTGAGTTATTATTATTATTTTTTTTAATAACTGAGTAATATTCCCGTAGTGTGTATGTACCACAACTTCCTTATCTACTTATCTATCAGTGGACGTTTAGGTTGCTTCCATGTCCATGCTATTGTAAACAGTGCTGAAATGTACATTAGGGTATTGTGTCTCTTTCAGTTCTGGTTTTCTTGGTGTGTATACCCAGCAGTGGGATTGCTGGGTCATATGGCAGTTCTATTTCCAGTAAAATTTATTTTCTAAGGAACACCAGATACGTGAAAATGCCTGAAAACAACAAGGAGTTATTTATTTTCTCAAAGAACATGGCATTTTGGGTGTCTCCCTTTTCTGCCCCAGGTGGAAATGGAGGACCAAATCTTTAGAAACTCAGTTGAAAAACAAATAATTAAATATGTGTAACAGTTTTACCCTTGTTTACTGTGGTTTTATTGGTCATCTCTTGTAACTGACTCAACCCATACTCAACATCCTGTTTTGTCTTTAGCTGAGGATAGTGCTTAAGTAAGGACTTGGGTCATTTGGGGGAGGTACTCAGTTCTCCTGGGTGTCTCCCATATATACATGTCTTTAAGTTTTTGTTTAATCTTCCATTATTCTGTCTCCTGTCGGTTTAATCCTTAGACCATCCAGAAAAACATGGAAATTTCATTGAAAGAACTGTACAAGTAGGAGGCAAATGAATAAGCTTGAAGTCACACACCATAAAACAGCAATCATAGTTATTGTAGGCCAGGGATAGGGGCACTTTTTCTCTCTCCTCTTCCTTCTAACTATCACATTGTCAAGATTTTGTACTAAAAATGTACCGGAATAAAAGAAAAATAGGATTACATTGTACACAAGTGCAGGGTTCTTCATCAATAACTCTGGATATGCCCCACTCCTACTGGCTGTGAGGTCTCTGTTTTTAGTTTATCAATTATTTGATAAAGATTAAGTGAGCCAGAGCATGGCCATTACTTATACATAAGCTAATCATAAGCACACGGGCTTCCATGGTGGCTCAAAGGTAAAGATTCCGTCTGCCAATGCAGGAGACGCTGTTTGGATCCCGGGTCGGAAAGATGCCCTGGAGGAGTGCATGCCAACCCACTGCAGTATTCTTGCCTGGGAAATCCCATAGACAGAGGAGCCTGGCAGGCTACAATCCATGGGATCACAAAAGAGTCAGACACAATTTAGGCACTAAACAACCACAACAATCATAACCTGTCTTCATTCTGATGAAGTGTTAACAACTATGACCGTTCAAGACAATGATTTAACAAAAATCTTTAAACAAAAATTCTTTAAAAAATTTACTTAAGTGAAACACTCCTCCTTTGGACATATACCACAATAAGATACTAAGATTGAAAAATGAAGAAATATGCACAAAGAAAATTATCCCAGTGTTGTTAATAGTGATAAAAGATAAAAATGACTTAAACAAATTGACAGTGTGATATGGAAGTTTCTTTGAAAGAACAAAAGCAGTCACCTGAAATAATATTTTTGAAAATATATTTAATATAGGATAATGTCTCAAACTGTATTTCCTTCAAATGTATCTTTTCAAAAAAATAGAAAGCTAATATGAAGTAAAAATCCTCAAGAGAAATACATCAATATATTAAAATTGGTGATTTAGTGATATGAGTTTATGATTTAAGTTTCATTTTTTATTTTTTTCCTGTAAATTATCAGCCTCTACCAAGATGTAGATACATGTATTCAAATAAGAACAACAACAACTGCAGAAAAACTTTTAAAAGGTTACACTTAAAATGAGCAGACTTCAGTACTTCAATCCAGGCTAGGACAGTTCAGTGGTTCCTCTGACTACTCACTTCTAATACATTTTCTGTAGCATGTCCAGGTTGCTCTTCCTAAAATGACTCATCAATTTTTTCCCTCTTTGCTAAAGGACAGTAAGTAAACACGTTGACTGCAGAGGGTAAAAGCATTGTGAGCATGAGTACTCTTAATTTACACTAACAAAAAACCACTTAAATATTTTTCTAGTTCTTGTGGACTACACAGTTTAGGTGTCTTTAAAGTGGTGGTGAATCAGGATAGAGTATGTATTGAAGCATTATATTAGTTTTACTATAAAGCTAATCCTTAGACTTGTATCCAAGTAAGTTCAGGTAAATCAAACTTTCCAATAAAAAGCTAAATACTATAGAAAGTCATATTCCATTTACATAAAAATTTGAAAAGTATGGAGATATCTTTAATAACTGGATGGTTTGACTTTTGACAACTTTTAAACATTTCCTAAATATTTAGTAACAATAGAGTAACTAAAATTTTCTCTGAGAGGAAAAGCATCCAGCATGAAAAAATATGGAGTTATCCATTCATCTAATTAAAGTTAACATTATTGTAGCTTTAATTTGCTATATTCTAGGTTTTGTTTTGCTTTGTTTTGACTTCCCTAAGATCAATGACCAGAGAGAAAAATGTTATCACAGTTCAGCAGCATTTAAGGTGAAGGGGTAAATAACCCCATTCACTGTGTCTCTGCGAAAGCATCAAAGAAATCTAGGTGAGTTCAGGCTATTTAGCAGCTGGAAAAGATGTTCTTATATTGTCATTCTCTGCTTATTAGGATATGTAAATTGCACGCTAAGTCACTTCAATCGTGTCTGACTCTTTGCAACTCTTTGGACTGTAGCTCACTAGGCGCCTATGTTCATGGTGTTCTCCAGGCAAGAATACTGGAGTGGGTTTCCATTCCCAGGGGATCTTCCTGACCCAGGCACTGGATCCACATAGCTTATGTCTCCTGAATTGACAGGCAGGTTTCTTATCACTAGCACCACATGGGAAGCCAAGAATGTGTAAAGGCACAGTGAATTTAATAAATGCCCATTTCCAACAATTAATATCATTTATTAGTACATAAAATTTGACTTTAAAACTTCTTTACCAGAATTCTTGATTACCGAAGATAACAGATACTTAGGGCCTTCTCATGATGTGGAAATGGCAAAATCCCATCTGGTGCTTTTGTGGGTGGAGTGTATAGATGCCACCCAGGTCTCATTCCAGATTTGGAGAAAATATGTATACGCATCATTATCTCTTTCAAACCATGTTTGGATTTCTGTGAAAGATATTCGGTGCAGCAGGTATTTAAAAATTCACTTAAGGATTCATGAATTTCTTTTTTTTCCCCCTATATAACATTTTGAAACTAACTTTTATGTTATTAATATTGTTATTTTCAGTTTATCTGAGTAGCATCAATTTATTTTATTTTGTTGGGAATATTATAGTTTCAGGTACTATGAATATATTAAGTGTAGACTCAGGAACCTTAAAGTATTGCATTTTGTAGAAATATTGAAACTAAAAGATAATTTAAACATTTTAAGATTTTTACTCATACTGAATAAGTTTTATGGTTATTTTATTCTTCATACATAAGTGAATAAATGCAGATACAAAGATTCAGCAATGAAAAATACCCTAAAAGAAGGCTGAGGATATGAGACTTCATATATACAACTAACTAGATTGAACTTCCTTTTTGAAGGTAAATACTTTAAGTCATTGGATCTCAGAGTTTAGCATGATCACAACACCTGAAGAGCTTATTAAAATACAGCTTGCTGTTCTTCCAAATTTTTCACCGAGTAGTTCTAGGGTTGCATATAATAATTTGCATTTGTAACAAGTTCTCAAGTAAGACTAATGGGGCTGCTCTAGGAACCATATTTTGAGAATTACTTTTTAAAGTAAAATTGTTCATAGAATGTCTAGAAAGATCTTTCTGAAAGCAATCTGGATTCAGCATACATGGTTAATAGACAGCAATGTTAATAAACTCTACATTAGAAAAGCAATTATTTTAATGCTATCACATGAAAAGACTAAAACAAAATAATAAATATTTAATGATGAAAATGAAATACATTTGTGAAAAGTATAGATTAAAACAGAATGTGTCATAATAAGAATATCTTGCTTGCTGTAAAAGTACAAAAAACTGCTAATTACCTTCAAAATGTACTTCATAAAAAGGCCCCTAGAGTATAAATGTAGTGAGAGATCAAAATAAATATTTATTCTAAGTGCTTATATTTGTTCCTTTAAAGCACTTTTTTGTGGCACAATGCACCTTCTTTCAGTCCCTCTTTATGGCACTAGCACAGCCCACCTAGTCCTCTAGCTAGAACCCTAATTATTTTGAACTCAGTGGCCACTCTGGCCACCATATTATTCCCAATTTATTCTGCTTGGAAGAAAACCACTTTTTCTGTGCATATTGTGATTCATTATGTATACGCACATATGTGGTTGTGAGTATATATACATACATACATATGTATATGTGCACAATAGCTTGTCTCTGCCCCATAGTCCTCACCTATGATTCCCCATGACCTGCTCCTCACTGAAGGGGAACAGAATTTGCCACCCCAAATACACTCCTTTAGAATAAACATTATTTTAAGGTGATGATTTTTAAGACACAGCTGACACAGGGAAAGCTCTGAAAACTGAGTAGAAGTTACCCTTTTGTAAGATATATTTACATTCATAATGGAAATCTAAATTTGTTAGAGTGTCTCCCCCTCTGTACCACTAAGAGAAGGATGACTAAGTCTCTAGAAATACTTGAGAAAGTGAAGAGTTTATGACTTAGATCTGCATAACATCCTCACCCTGTTATATGTTTAATGTGTTTCCCTGGTAATAGCTCATTAACAGGCTTGCCCCCAACATCTTTATTTTGCCTATAGCTTAAGATGGTATATAAGGGGATGACATGAGCCATTGAAGAGAGTTATCAGGTTTTACAGGGTCTCTCCCATGTACACAAAAATTATTGTTTAGTGGCTAAGTTTTGTCCAATTCTTACGTGACCCCATGGATTGTAGCCTACCAGGCTCCACTGTTTATAGGATTTCCCAGCAAGAATACTCTAGTGGGTTGCCATTTCCTTCTCCAGAGGGTNCATTCATCTAATTAAAGTTAACATTATTGTAGCTTTAATTTGCTATATTCTAGGTTTTGTTTTGCTTTGTTTTGACTTCCCTAAGATCAATGACCAGAGAGAAAAATGTTATCACAGTTCAGCAGCATTTAAGGTGAAGGGGTAAATAACCCCATTCACTGTGTCTCTGCGAAAGCATCAAAGAAATCTAGGTGAGTTCAGGCTATTTAGCAGCTGGAAAAGATGTTCTTATATTGTCATTCTCTGCTTATTAGGATATGTAAATTGCACGCTAAGTCACTTCAATCGTGTCTGACTCTTTGCAACTCTTTGGACTGTAGCTCACTAGGCGCCTATGTTCATGGTGTTCTCCAGGCAAGAATACTGGAGTGGGTTTCCATTCCCAGGGGATCTTCCTGACCCAGGCACTGGATCCACATAGCTTATGTCTCCTGAATTGACAGGCAGGTTTCTTATCACTAGCACCACATGGGAAGCCAAGAATGTGTAAAGGCACAGTGAATTTAATAAATGCCCATTTCCAACAATTAATATCATTTATTAGTACATAAAATTTGACTTTAAAACTTCTTTACCAGAATTCTTGATTACCGAAGATAACAGATACTTAGGGCCTTCTCATGATGTGGAAATGGCAAAATCCCATCTGGTGCTTTTGTGGGTGGAGTGTATAGATGCCACCCAGGTCTCATTCCAGATTTGGAGAAAATATGTATACGCATCATTATCTCTTTCAAACCATGTTTGGATTTCTGTGAAAGATATTCGGTGCAGCAGGTATTTAAAAATTCACTTAAGGATTCATGAATTTCTTTTTTTTCCCCCTATATAACATTTTGAAACTAACTTTTATGTTATTAATAAGGTTATTTTCAGTTTATCTGAGTAGCATCAATTTATTTTATTTTGTTGGGAATATTATAGTTTCAGGTACTATGAATATATTAAGTGTAGACTCAGGAACCTTAAAGTATTGCATTTTGTAGAAATATTGAAACTAAAAGATAATTTAAACATTTTAAGATTTTTACTCATACTGAATAAGTTTTATGGTTATTTTATTCTTCATACATAAGTGAATAAATGCAGATACAAAGATTCAGCAATGAAAAATACCCTAAAAGAAGGCTGAGGATATGAGACTTCATATATACAACTAACTAGATTGAACTTCCTTTTTGAAGGTAAATACTTTAAGTCATTGGATCTCAGAGTTTAGCATGATCACAACACCTGAAGAGCTTATTAAAATACAGCTTGCTGTTCTTCCAAATTTTTCACCGAGTAGTTCTAGGGTTGCATATAATAATTTGCATTTGTAACAAGTTCTCAAGTAAGACTAATGGGGCTGCTCTAGGAACCATATTTTGAGAATTACTTTTTAAAGTAAAATTGTTCATAGAATGTCTAGAAAGATCTTTCTGAAAGCAATCTGGATTCAGCATACATGGTTAATAGACAGCAATGTTAATAAACTCTACATTAGAAAAGCAATTATTTTAATGCTATCACATGAAAAGACTAAAACAAAATAATAAATATTTAATGATGAAAATGAAATACATTTGTGAAAAGTATAGATTAAAACAGAATGTGTCATAATAAGAATATCTTGCTTGCTGTAAAAGTACAAAAAACTGCTAATTACCTTCAAAATGTACTTCATAAAAAGGCCCCTAGAGTATAAATGTAGTGAGAGATCAAAATAAATATTTATTCTAAGTGCTTATATTTGTTCCTTTAAAGCACTTTTTTGTGGCACAATGCACCTTCTTTCAGTCCCTCTTTATGGCACTAGCACAGCCCACCTAGTCCTCTAGCTAGAACCCTAATTATTTTGAACTCAGTGGCCACTCTGGCCACCATATTATTCCCAATTTATTCTGCTTGGAAGAAAACCACTTTTTCTGTGCATATTGTGATTCATTATGTATACGCACATATGTGGTTGTGAGTATATATACATACATACATATGTATATGTGCACAATAGCTTGTCTCTGCCCCATAGTCCTCACCTATGATTCCCCATGACCTGCTCCTCACTGAAGGGGAACAGAATTTGCCACCCCAAATACACTCCTTTAGAATAAACATTATTTTAAGGTGATGATTTTTAAGACACAGCTGACACAGGGAAAGCTCTGAAAACTGAGTAGAAGTTACCCTTTTGTAAGATATATTTACATTCATAATGGAAATCTAAATTTGTTAGAGTGTCTCCCCCTCTGTACCACTAAGAGAAGGATGACTAAGTCTCTAGAAATACTTGAGAAAGTGAAGAGTTTATGACTTAGATCTGCATAACATCCTCACCCTGTTATATGTTTAATGTGTTTCCCTGGTAATAGCTCATTAACAGGCTTGCCCCCAACATCTTTATTTTGCCTATAGCTTAAGATGGTATATAAGGGGATGACATGAGCCATTGAAGAGAGTTATCAGGTTTTACAGGGTCTCTCCCATGTACACAAAAATTATTGTTTAGTGGCTAAGTTTTGTCCAATTCTTACGTGACCCCATGGATTGTAGCCTACCAGGCTCCACTGTTTATAGGATTTCCCAGCAAGAATACTCTAGTGGGTTGCCATTTCCTTCTCCAGAGGGTCTTTCTGACCTAGGGTTCAAAACCATGTCTCCTCCTTTGCAGGAGGATTCTTTAACATTGAGTCACCTGGAAAGCCCCGTATAGGAAGAAAGCATGCTATTAAACTTGCCTCTTTTTATTAATCTGTCTTTTGTCACAGTGGATATCTCTAGCAAGAAGTTAAAACAGTAGATGAAAAATTATTGTTTTCTTTTCTACACCATACTCAGTATTGTAACTTCTCTATGGATGAAATTATTTCATATTAACTCAATATTCTTTACAACACTTGGTCAATATTTTTTCACACATAATCTTCTTCTTATAATATTGTGGAATAAATAAACAAACAAATGAACTAAGAATATAATTTTATAATCATATTAAAATCATACATTGCCTCCAATTCCACAAATATTTTTATCACGTTGTATACATTATGTTATACTCTGTGGATATCAAAAATAGTGAACAAACGTCCCTTTCTCTCAAATAAACTAAAGAAACTCATTATTTGCCTGTAGTTAGCAGCAAAAAGCATTTGATTATGTGTATCACAACAAACTGTGGAAAACTCTTTTGGAGACAGGAATAACAGACAACCTGAGCTGCCTCCTGAGAAAGTTGTATGCAGGTCAGGAAGCAACAGGTAGAACTGGACATAGAATAACAGACTGGTTCCAAATTGGGAAAGGAGTATGTCAAGGCTGTCACTCTGCTTATTTAACTTATATGCAGAATCAGTTCAGTTTAGTTCAGTTGCACAGTTGTGTTTGACTCTGCGATCCCATGAATCGCAGAATGCCAGGCATCCCTATCGATCACCAACTCCCGGAGTTCACTCAGACTCAACGTCCATCGAGTCAGTGATGCCATCCAGACATCTCATCCTCTGTTGTCCCCTTCTCCTCCTGTTCCAATCCCTTCCAGCATCAGAGTCTTTTCCAATGAGTCAACTTTTCACATGAGTTGGCCAAAGTGCTGGAGTTCAGCTTTAGCATCATTCCATCCAAAGAAATCCCAGGGCTGACCTCCTTCGGAATGGACTGATTTGATCTCTTTGCAGTCCAAGAGACTCGCAAGAGTCGTCTCCAACACCACAGCTCAAAAGCATCAATTCTTCGGCACTCAGCTTTCTTCACAGTCCAACTTTCACATCCATACATGACCACTGGAAAAACCATAGCATTGACTAGACGGACCTTTGTTGGCAAAGTAATGTCTCTGCTTATCAACATGCTATCTAGGTTGCTCATAACTTTCCTTCCAAGGAGTAAGTGTATTTTAATTTCATGGCTAAAGTCACCATCTGCAGTGATTTTGGAGTCCCCCAAAATAAAGTGTAATACTGTTTCCACTGTTTCCCCATACATTTGCCATGAAGTGATGGGACCAGATGCCATGATCTTTGTTTTCTGAATATTGAGCTTCATTCCAACTTTTTCACTCTCCACTTTCACTTTCATCAAGAGGCTTGATAGTTCCTCTTCACTTTATGCCATAAGGGTGGTGTCATCTGAATATCTCAGGTTATTGATTTTTTCTCCTGGCAACCTTGATTGCAGCTTGTGCTTCTTCCAGCCCAGCATTTCTCATGATGTACTCTGCATATAAGTTAAATAAGCAGGGTGACAATATACAGCCTTGATATACTCCTATTCCTATTTGGAACCAGTCTGCTGTTTCATGTCCAGTTCTAACTGTTGCTTCCTGACCTGCATACAGATTTCTCAAGAGGCAGGTCAGGTGGTCTGATATGCCCATCTCTTTCAGAATTTTCCACAATTTATTGTGATCCACACAGTCAAAGGCTTTGGCATAGTTAATAATGCAGAAATAGATGTTTTTCTGGAACTCTCTTGCTTTTTCCATGATCCAGTGGATGTTGGCAGTTTGATCTCTGGTTCCTCTACCTTTTCTAAAACTAGCTTGAATATCTGGAATTTCACAGTTCATGTATTGCTGAAGCCTGGCTTGGAGAATTTTGAGCATTATTTTACTAGCTTGTGAGATGAGTGCAATTGTGTGGTAGTTTGAGCATTCTTTGGCATTGCCTTTCTTTGGGATTGGAATGAAAACTGACCTTTTTCAGTCTGTGGCCACTACTGAGTTTTCCAAATTTGCTGGCATATTGAGTGCAGCACTTTCACAGCATCATCTTTCAGGATTTTAAATAGCTCCATTGGAATTCCATCACCTCCATGAGCTTTGTTCATAGTGATGCTTCTAAGGGCCACTTGACTTCACATTCCAGGATGTCTGGCTCTAGATGAGTGATCATACCATTGTGATTATCTGGATTGTGAAGATCTTTTTAGAACAGAGTACATCATGCAAAATGCTGGATTGGATTAAGCACTAACTGGAATCAAGATTTCCAAGAGGAATATCAATAACCTCAGATATGCAGATGGCCACCCTTGTGGCAGAAAGCAAAGAACTAAAGAGCCTTTTGATGAAAGTGAAAGAGGAGAGTGAAAAAGCTGGCTGAAATCTCAACTTTCAGAAAACTATATCAAATAAACGAGGAAACAATATAAAAAGTGAGATACTTTTTATTTGGGGGCTCCCAAATCATTGCAGATAGTGACTACAGCCATGAAATTAAAAGACACTTGCTTCTTTGAAGAAAAATTAAGAGCAACCTTTGCCGACAAATGTCTGTCTAGTCAAAGCCATGTTTTTTCCAGTTGTCTTGTATGGATGCGAGATTATAAAGACTACTAAAGTAGTCTTGTATGGATTGGACTATAAAGAAAGCTGAGCACCAAAAAACTGATGGTCTTGAACTGTGGTGTTGGAGAAAACTCTTGAAAGTCCCTTGGATTGCAAGGATATCCAACCAGTCAATCCTAAAGGAAATTAGTCCTGAATATTCATTGGAAGGACTGATGCTGAAGCTGAAATTCCACCTGATGTGAAGAATTGACTCATTGGAAAAGACCCTGATGCTGGGAAAGATTGAAGGTGGCAGGAGAAGGGAACAATGAGGATGAGATGATTGAATGACATCACCGACTGGAGGGACAGGATTTTGAGTAAATTCTGGGAGTTTGTGATGGACAGGGAAGTCAGACGTGCTACAGTCCATGTGGTCACAGAGAGTTGTACACAACTGAGTGACTGAACTGAACTGAGCAGCAAAATGTAAACTCTGATTTATTAGCAAAGCCTTCCTTATTTTATTTCACTTTTTAGAAAGCAAAGTGAATTGAATTGGCTTATTTCAGTTGGAAGTCTCAGTGATTGAGCCTTGCCAAATGTGATTAAAAATAGTAGCAGCTGTAATACATAGGTATTGCCTATGTGGGCTTCCCTCATGGCTTAACTGGTAAAGAACCTGCCTGTAATGCAGGAGACCTGGGTTCAATCCCTAGGTTTGGAAGATCCTCTGGAAAAGGAACAGCTACTCACTCCAGTATTCTGGTGGATTCTGAAGGATTCTATGGACGCTATAGTCCATGGGATTGAAAAGAGTTGGACATGACTAAGCAATTGTCATTTCAGTTCAATTCATTACCTATGTAGCAATCTGATTTTATTTAACAGATTAGTCTGAGACTCTACAAGTTGCAAAGGGACTTAAGAAACTTGAATAGGCATAATTTGTAGAGAATATTTTCTTTATTTGAAAAGCATGAAATTTATCATTCAGAATGGAGAGACAAGGTTTCAGAGGCAGAAATATGAGAAAAGAGGGAAAAAGTCTGGGGGTATGCAGAATTCACAGACTGAAGGGTTCTGTACAATTACAATGAGAGAAAGAACTGGAGAAGAGGAGAAAAAAAAATTGTGATGTGATTTTGTGTGTAATGAAATGGATCTCCCTTAATGTTCTTTTAGAGACACAATTAAGGATTGCAATTCCTTTTTAATTAAGTATGAGCACTGGTCCTTACTTAAATAAATGCAATTCTCTGAAGAGCCTTGGTCACTTGGTCCTAGGGATTTCTAAGGGTATATGTAATTTTAAAAAAATATATCTTTTATCCTGGTTAGACCTGCTTTCAGAATGTTGAGAGTAGGAGTGAAAAACATCTTCAAAATTAGGATTGCAAACTAATAGGAATAAATGCTACTTATGCTGAAATAGATTTATAAAATGTTATTTAATTTTGGGGTATTTGACTCTGCACACTCACCAAGATAACCTCAACATTCTTTGCTACTGAACTAAACTTTAAACATACCTCCTCCTGACTCAGGGACCCTGGCCTCCCTTTTCCCAGAGAGCTTACTTGCTTACTTTAGAAAACTCGCCTTTGTTAAAACTTTGTTTGGCCCTTAGGGATGTAAATTTTTGAAGCCTCTTGTCAGTTGTACAACTAAGAATGCCTTTTTTATGGATCTGGGATCTATCCTTTGAAATGGAATCATTAAGGAAGACAGAGATTCATCTCCTGGTCTCTGGGAGGTCAGAATCCTTAACTGCAGGGTATGCCTGCCCCATCCAGTCAAAGACTTCCTATCAGGAAGAAAACTTACTTTCCCCCTGAGTTGAGTCCAGGATTTCCCTTCCCCAGCTGTGTAGAAATGTCCTGCCTTAAATTTCAGAGGAGTTGAATAGAGGCTGAATTCTGGTCTCTCTCCCCTATTGCAGTCTCTTTGAATGAAGTCTTCCCTCCCTTTCTCCAGTGATGTTCTTGCTTTGACAATACAACGTGGCCAATAAGTAAATACATAGAAATAAAAAGTTAAAAATAACAACAGAAATTCACAGACTGCACTATTAGATTTGACCATTTTGCTATTTTTATGCACATGGCTTTACATGTTTGACTTCAACGTATGGGCCATGATAAATGGCATATTCCCTTATTTTTCTACACCAAATTTAATGTCTTTAGAGTCCCCAGCTGACCACCCAGCAGGAAATTCAATCTTGCTTCTTCTAGACACTATCCCTCATTCATTTTCATAAGATCATCCAAGAATCTTGGGTTTGGTGATGCCATAAAACTGGGCACAGATATAAGTACATGTTTCAGATATGATGCAACATTTCTGTTCTCAGAGTTCAGACTTATACTATTTTTCTCAAAAGCTGCTGTCTCAGGTAATTTCAGGGCTATCATACACAGTGGTTTCACTCCTTCACCAACAGCATCCTTTTGTTTGCCTTCCCTAATGATCAGTAAAGGTGGGGCCCTGGACTCTGGCCCTTGCAGTCATGGGCAGAGCTCAAAACACCCAAGACTGCTACTTCTCACTCTTTCAGAAAAAAGAAAAAAAAAAATAAAGAAAAGAAAAATCCTCTGCCTCCTTCTGCTCCTGGAAATTTCCCAAATGCACTCTTGTTTTTAGTCTAAACCTGAAGAAATTTGTTTACTTCTTTTCATGGGGGAAGGTTGAGAAAAATAAGGGGTTACAATATCTTTTTGAAAACAGTGTGCGGGGCTCTCTTTTTAGGTATGAGGAAAGAACTTCAATCTGATTCATCCATTGTATTTAACTCACTCTGTAAACAGATTATATTTGTTAGTAGTGATAATAACAGCAAATTTACATTTGACATTTGTGTCAAACCCTATCTCATGTCTTTTCATATGTACATCATGATCATAAAGGAAAACTTTTTACACATAACTTCACAAGTGGAGCTGTCCACAACATAAGTATATGAATACTAGTATTTTTATAACCAGTGTTTAGAAAATATATATTTTCATATCTAGGTGCATGTGTGGAAATGCATTGGGGACAGTAGGTTGATAGAAATATAATAATATAAATAATTTAGGAGAACACCTCATCACTGTGATTTATATTCATATGTATATATCTATCAAGGAGAAATTATGTGTCTTCAAATTAAGGGAAATTATTTGAATTATTCAGTTCAGTTTAGTTCAGTCTCTCAGTCGTGTCTGACTTTTTGCTACCTATGGACTGTAGTACACCAGGCCTCCCTGTCCATCACAAATTCCCATAGTTTGCTCAAACTCATGTCCATTGAGTCGGTGACACCATCCAACCATCTCATCCTCTTTCATCTCCTTATCCTTCTGTCTTCAGTCTTTCCCATCATCAGAGACTTTTCCAGTGAGTCAGTTCTTCGCATCAGGTGGCCAAAGTATTGTAGCTTCAACTTCAGCATCAGTCCTTCCAATGAACATTCAGGACTGATTTATTTTAGGATGGACTGGTTGGATCTCCTTGCAGTCCAAGGGGCTCTAAAGAGTCTTGTCCAATATCACAGTTCAAAAGCATCAATTCTTCAGCTCTCAGCTTTACTTATAGTCCAAATCTCACATATATACATGACAACTGGAAAAACATAGCCTTGACTAGACGGGCTTTTGTTGGCAAAGTAATGTCTCTGCTTTTTAATATGTTGTCTAGGTTGGTCATAACTTTTCTTTAAAGGAGTAAGCATCTTTTAATTTCATAGCTGCAGTCACAATCTGCAGTGATTTCGAAGCCCAAGAAAACAGAATTTGTCACTGTTTCCATTGTTTCCTCTTATTTGCCATGAAGTGATTGGACTGGATATCATGATCTTAGTTTTCTGAATGCTGACTTATAGTCAAACTTTTTCACTCTCCTGTTTCACTTTTATCAAGAAACTTTCTGCCATAAGGGTGGTGTCATCTGCATATCTGAGGTTATTGATATTTCTCCTGGCAATCTTGATTGCAGCTTGTGCTTCACCCAGCCCAGTGTTTCTCATGATGTACTCTGTATAGAAGTTAAATAAGCAGGGTGACAATATACAGCCTTGACATACTCCTTTCCCTATTTGGAACCAGTCTATTGTTCCATGTCCACTTCTAACTGTTGCTTCCTGACATGCATATATTTCTTAAAAGGCAGGTGAGGTGGTCTGTTATTCCATCTCTTTCAGAATTTTCCAGAGTTTGTGGTGATCCACACAGTCAAAGCCTTTGGCATAGTCAATAAAGCAGAAATAGATGTTTTTCTGGAACTCTCTTGCCTTTTCCATTCCAGCAAACGTTGGCAATTTGATCTCTGGTTCCTCTGCCGTTTCTAAATTCAGCATTAACATATGGAAGTTCGTAGTTCACGTATTGTTGAAGCTTTGCTTGGTGAATTTTGAGCATTACTTTACCAGTGTGTGAGATGAGTGCAATTGTTTGGTAGCTTGAGTATTCTTTGGCATTGCCTTTCTTTGAGTTTGAAATGTAAACTGACCTTTTCCAGTCCTGTGACCACTGCTGAGTTTTTCAAATTTGCTGGCATATTGAGTGCAGCACTTTCACAGCATCATCTTTTAGGATTTGAAAGAGCTTAACTGGAATTCCATCACCTCCACTAGCTTTGTTTGTAGTGATGCTTCCTAAGGCCCAGTTGACTTCACATTCCAGGATGTCCAGCTCTAGGTGAGTGATCACACCATCATGATTATCTGGGTTGTGAAGATCTTTTTTGTGTAGTTCTTCCATGTGTTCCTGAAATGTTCCCTTGGTATCTCTAATTTTCTTTAAAAAATCTCTAATCTTTTCCATTCTATTGTTTTCCTGTATTTCTTTGCACTGATCACTGAGTTTGAATTTGACTTCTTAGAAGAAAGTAAATAAGTATGGTGTTCAGTAATATAATTACTCTGTTTTTAGATTATGTCAAGAGCCCTTTGAAGGAAAGCTATTTTGTAACCTTATCTTCCAGAGTTTTTTTTTATATATATAAATTTATTTATTTTAATTGGAGGCTAATTCCAGATATTTTTAATACATAATTTTGTTAGATTTTATCTTTGAACCATCTTCCCTCTATAATTGGTGCTCAAGTCCTTGTTTACATTTCCTCATCTTTGTCCCTTTTACATATCCTCCTACTTAGCAGGAATGCAATGACATCCACAGATGGCAACCTTCCAGGTTTCATTTGCATTTGTGTATAACAGCATGGCATCCAGCCCCATCACTTCATGGTAAATAGCTTGAGAAAAAGTGGAAAGAGTGGCAAATTTTATTTTCTTGTGCTCCCAAATCACTGTGGATGCTGACTGCAGCCTTGAAATTAAACAGCACTTTCTCCTTGGAAAAAAAGCTATGATAAACTAGACAACATATTAAAAAGAAGAGACATCACTTTGCCAAAAGGTCCATACAGTCAGAACTATGGTTTGTCCAGTAGCCATATATGGATGTGAGAGTTGGATCATAAAAAAGACAGAAAGCCAAAGAATTGATGCTTTTGGATTGTGGTGTTGGAAAAGACTCGTGAGAGTCCCTTGGACTACAAGGAGATTAAACTAGTCAATCCTAAAGGAAATCAACCCTGAAAATTCACTGAAAAGATTGTTGCTGAAGTTGAAGCTCCAATGCTTTGGTTACCTGATGCAAAGAACCAGCTTATTGGAAAAGACTCTGATGCTGGGAAACAATGAAGGCAAGAGGAGAAGGGGGTGACAGAGGATGAGATTGTTGGATGGCATCACTGACTCAATGGACATGAGTTTGAGCAAGCTCGGGGAGATAGTGAAAGAAAGGGAAGCCTGGAATGCTTTAGTCCATGGGGTTGCAAAAGATTCGGACATAGCTTAGTGACTACACAAGAACAACACAAAATCTGAAGTCTTTGCTTTTTTTCCTGCCATGCACTCTGTATGCCATGATGACTTTGAAAATTAAACTTTCTTCCCTTTCTCCTAGACTAGGATTCTAATTTAGGCATAATGGAATCTGAACCTCCCTCAAGCCTTTTCAAATATTCAAGGGAGGTATAAAAGAAATAGCAGAGTAACATTCACTTTTTATTATTCTGTATGATGAGATATTGTATGACACACATATTAATTTAAATTCCTCTAAAATATATAATTTCCATGCTTATACTCTCACTGTTCACTGTCCACAATCATTTTGGATTCCCAAGACCTTTCACAACTAAACTAAATAGCTTTTCTGAAACTTATGTACCATGGTTTTTGAATTCAGTAACTGCACACTAGATAGAAGCTATAAGTATTAAATTTCTCTTTGTGACTCTTCCTGACAACAAGAAAAAAAAAAAAAAAAAAAAACATTAGCTTCTCTGACTGAAATTGAACCAATAGCTAAAAAGTAGATAAATGACTTAACACTGTTTACTTTACTCTTCCTATCATGTAGCCCTCACAGGGAAATAGAATATTTCCAGTATTCTAAAGTTAGTTGAAAGAAAGGCTTTCATATTTAGGAAAAGTTACAGACATATGACATTAAAATTGAGAAATATTCATTTTCAACTTCTGTAGGGCTTTTGTCTTTATATTTAGTATTTTTTTTTTAAGACATATTGGGTAGATGTATTCCTAAGTATTTTATTCTTTTCGTTGCAATGGTGAATGGAATTGTTTCCTTAATTTATTTTTCTACTTTCTCATTATTAGTGTATGGGAATGCAAGGGATTCCTGTGTGTTAATTTTATATCCTGCAACTTTACTATATTCATGGATTAGCTCTAGTAATTTTCTGGTGGAGTCTTTAGGGTTTGCTATGTAGAGGATCATGTCATCTCCAAACAGTGAGAGTTTTACTTCTCCTTTTCCAATTTTGATTCCTTTTATTTCTTTTTCTGCTTTGATTGTTGTGGTCAAAACTTCCAGAACTATGTTGAATAATAGTGGTGAAAGTGGGCACCCTTGTCTTGTTCCTGACTTTAGGGGAAATGCTTTCAAATTTTCACCATTGAGGATAATGTTTGCTCTGGGTTTGTCATATATAGCTTTTATTATGTTGAGGTATGTTCCTTCTATTTCTGCTTTCTGGAGAGTTTTTATC
>SJYA01001980.1:6601-41740 GCA_006410615.1 Neotragus moschatus
GGTGGGGGAAGGTGGGGAGGGGGAGGGGGAAGAGGGAGTGGGGCAGACGGGAAGGGCAGCAAGGAAAAGCTAGAAGAGGATACCGAGGAGTTGCCGGCACCGTTGGTTTTCGCTGAGCACCTTTGGGAACCTACAAGAGACCAGGAAGGTCACTGACTCCACCCTACAGGCCAGCATTTGCCCCACAGGGTCCGGGGGCGCTGTGAGGATGGATGGGACAGTCCCTGTGTGCACCCGCTCTCACTGGTGACAACTGGAACTCCCTTTGGCGCAACCTAGGGAACCCAGATAATAAAGCGAAAATCTTACCACCACCACCTGTGACTTAGGGTGCACAGACCAGGTGCGGCCATTCCACGGACCCCATCTCATCTACACAACTGCCCGAGTGATGGCGCCCCACAGAAGGCCTGGCATTTCAGCCTCCTCTTCAGGCAAACTGTAAGAGAACCCCATTTCTTTTTTCCTAATTTATGCACAGGAGGGAAAATAACGTTCAAAGCTACTCTGACTGGGTCTCCCCACAGGTCAGAAACTGTTCTGGGCACTGCCCTGGACTAGCTCACAGGACTCTTACGGCCACTGCACCAGGCAGGCGCCCTTTACCCATTTTACAGAAGAGGAAGCAGAGGCCCTGAGTTGGAAGGGGCTCAGCAAAGGTCACTTGGGGAGGGCTGAGCCACGGACAGAAGCTCCGGAGTGCCCAGTCGCGGATGCTCCTTACCCAGGAGCCAAGTGGGATTCTGGGTGCCCCTGTCAACCACAAACTGGCGCTGGCTATGGGCACTTGCCATCTACCCCTACAAGGATTAAATTATGGGCTGCTGTAGCGACTGACCTCCAGCATCGCCTGAGGGGAGTTCAGGGTGGAGAGCAGAAACCTGGGACTCTGCTCCGGAAAACCTGGCGGAACAGGTAGCTCTTCATACAGTCAGGAGCTGATTCTATGAGCACTACATTTCTTCATGGTGATGTGTGCTCCCCATGACTAGCAGAAACCTTCTGCAAAAACATGTGCCTGATTGCATGTACCTCCCCTTCACCAAAATCACATTTATACTGACCCTCCCTCCACCTCTTTGGAGCACTTTCTCAGAGTTAACTGAAACGTTGTCTCCTGGGCTATAGCCCTCATTTGGCCCCAAATAAAACTTAACTTTCACGTTGTGCATTTTCAGTTTTTTAAGCCAGCACCTTGCCCTTCAAAGGTGGGGAGCCCTCACCCCCAACAAGGCAGTTTGTTCTGGTTAAAGGCACAATGGACATTTAAAACTATTTCCTCATACTGATTGAAAATGAGTGTCTTGTCTCACTTCCACCAGGCATTTTTAGCTTACTCGGTGTTGAGGTCACACCTGCCTTCTTTTGAAACATCACACAACCCTCCACAAAAAAAAAAAAGAAGAATGTTAAAGAAAACCAGACAGAACTAGGATGGATCCCATTCTGCCATGCAGAGCCACACGACTCTGTGAAATCACTCAACTCTGTCGAGTCTGGACAAGGAAAATACAGCGGATGGTAATGGCTGGCTCAGGAGTGCTATGAGACCAAGATGCCGTAATGTACACAGTGTTTGGAACAGGGAGGGTACCTAATTAATGATCCTTCAGTTTCCTCATCTTCTTAGCACAGAATGAACATGCCATATCAATGAGAGACAATTACGACTGAAGGAAAATATAAGAGAACTGGCTTAAAGATGGCAAAAAAGGAATGAACAATATTTTTTTTAAGGAAGAGACTTTACTGAAATTTACTACGCACTAGGCAGTATGCTCATCACTAAGTTTCTAAGTGTTTTCTAAGTTTATGACCTCTAAGGCAGATGTTACTGACTCTTTCCACAGGTGAAAAAGATTAAGACTCAGAGATGTTGAGCAACTTGCCCACAATCACACAGCTTTTGAGGAACAGATTCAAACTTGGGCCTCTTGATCTCAATCCAGCCCTCCTTCCCCTCGAACATCTGTCCAAGCCATCGTTATTGTCAGTGTTTGCTCAACCCTGAATAGACACGGGTCATGCTGAGCACTGCAGAAACATGGGGAGCCATACACCCAAGTTTGCAAAGTAAATCCTAAAAAGAATTAAGAGAAGAAACTGCAAGGCTGCCAAATTAATCTGAAGGAGGACTCAATAGAGAAGGAGGGAAGGGGAAGACCGGCTGGGGAGACAGATTTTTGAGCGTCTTTTCACGAAATCTAAAAATTACTAACCTTCTACATGTCAAAAGATTTTTTTGTCAACACATGCGAGAACGCCCTGCTGAGAAGGAGCCCAAACGAGCAGATGGGTTGAGTTCGCAGACTCACAGACGCTGAAGTTGGAAAAGTCCCTGCTGACAGCCTCCAAAGGACAAGCCCAGAAACCCCCGCCAACCCACCCCCGCTTTGAGCCTGGCTGGGTTAAAAACCACCCTGGGAGCCCCATGATCCTCTTCTCTGGGAACCAGGGGGGACAAAGATCTTCTGGTTTCTGAAAATGAGACTCCTCCCCCTGCCTTCAGCTCCTACCAGTGCTCCTCTCTCCATTTCCCACTGGATGCTTCACCTCTGACAGTGGGTGAGGGGTGACATCCCTCTAAAACAGGGCGGGGCTTACTCAAGACTGGGATGCAATGAGTGGGGATTCAAATGAATCAAAAGAATTGAATCATTCCAAAACCCATCTGTCCTCCAAGACCATGAGATGTCCTTCAATTATAAAAGCAGGCAGACCACAGGAGTATTAATAGTGCTCATGACTTTGTCATTAATAGAAATCCCAGATGTTCTGATATCACACCATAAGTGTAGCAGAGATCTCAAAATAACATTCGCTCTTTTCACTACTTTGCAATTATGGTACTTATTACGCTTCTTGCCGGATCTCGTTAATTAATGTATTACTAAAGATGCACATATCTTACTGTTTCAAAAATGGTTTGTTTTGAATTTTGATAACTGCATTTCAGTCTAATTGGCTTCTTTTGTAATCCTATTAATTTTATGTTATGCATTTAAAACACATTTTGCTGAGGATACCACAGGCTGACTGCCAAAAGGGTCTGTCACACAGACAGCAAAGAATGCTGAGCCACAGACACTGGCTTCCTCAGATCGCACTTGGGAATCTGTGATTTCCTTGAGTACTTCTTCACTTTCCCAAGCCCCGGGGAGACAGATAAGAGAGGTGCAGAATCCAAAATAGGACCCAGCACTACCAGTTTCCATTTGGACGGGAAGCAAACATTGTTCTCATGCGATGAACATCACAACCATGCCCTCACCGACCCTCTCAGCATGACATCGTCAGGGGTGCGATGTTACAGATGAGGACAGGGGTCGCCCAGGTTATTCCCAGCCCTCGGTCGAATCTGGTCAACAGGGGCCCTGGCTGCAGCAGCAGAGGCCGGTCTTCAGGTTTGGATTTTACTGTAAGAGCCAGTAGGCCTGTCTGCTGATCTTCTTTCTCTATTTCTTTTTGATAACTCAGAGGACAAGAAACACACCCAAGTCTGGGCATAAGAGTGATTGTGATCTGGTTCCCATTCAACTCCAGACCAGGTAAGGGAGCCTCCTATCCAAGCCCAGTTATCACATCTGCAAAGTGGATATAATATTACCTGATGTGTTGATGATAAGACACATAAATAAACACACAAAAACACACTCATGTGAGTGTATATGTATATATGCATACACATGAGTCAGCATATGATTGCATGTGTACATGTATGTATACATGAGTGTTTGAATATATATAATATACACATCTATACATGTATACACATATATAATTGTCAGTGGAGATCATGGATCAGACAAGCTTTAACAAATTCCATAAAGAAAGTGAAAGTCAGTCAGTTGTGTCTGACTCTTTGCGACCCCATGGACTATATAGTCCATGGAACTCTCTGGGCCAGAATACTGGAGTGGGTAGCCTATCCCTTCCCCAGAGGATCTTCCCAACCCAGGTATCAAACCAGGGTCTCCTGAACTGCAGGCAGATTCTTTACCAACGGAGCTATCAGGGAAGCCATAAGCAATTAACAATTAGGATAAAGGTAATGACAGACATGGGCTTCCCTGGTGGCTCAGTGCTAAAGAACTTGCCTGCCAATGCAGGAAAGGCAGGAGACGTGAGTTCAATTCCTGGGTGGAGAAGATCCCCCAGAGAAGGGAGTGGCAACCCACTCCAGTATACTTGCTTGGAAAATTCCATGGGCAGAAGAGCCTGATGGGATACAGTCACCAGGGGTGACTGAGGTCACAAAGAGTTGACGCGACTGAGGAACTAAGCACATATACAGAGCAAGTGAATTAATTTATCTGTGATTTTCCTAAATAGCAGGCACCCTCTGAAGGTTTGTCTTCTGGTCCTTTCCACTGGTCCCCAATCTTTTTGGCACCAGGGACCAGTTTCACGGAAGACACTTTTCCCACTGATAGGTGGGTGGAGGTGACTTCAGGATGATTCAAGTGCGTTACATTTATTGGGCACTTTGTTATTATTCTCACATCAGCTCCTCCTCAGATCCTCAGGCATTATGTCCCGGAGCTCGGGGACCCCTGCTTTATTCCATCCTCAGGCAAGTTAAGCAGGGCCATATCCTGCTTCTGAATTGAACAGGATGAGAGCCTTTGGGAGAGACCAGGCCACCACCCTCCTGTGCCCAGCCCCGCCTGTCCCCTGCCTAGTTTTGAGGGTGCATGCGCTCTAGGTCGCTTCAGTCGTGCCCAGCTCTTTGGGACCCTGTGGACTGCAGCCCGCTGGGCTCCTCTGTCCATGGGATTCTCCAGGCAAAGATACTGGAGTGGGTTACCATGCCCTCCTCCACGGAATCTTCCTGATCCAGGGGTTGAATCCGCGTCTTTTATGTCACTGGCATTGGCAGGCGGGTTTTTTTTACCCACTAGTGCCACCTGAGATTGAGTGCCATTTTGCCCCTGGCACACTCGTACCATCTCCCGCCCCCTCCTCCGCAGTAGTACAGCTCTAGGGTGTTTCTCTCCTTTCCTTTCTCCCAGCGCTCAACTCCCTCGCCAGCCATCCTGTGCTGTTTGCATCCCCCCTGTTCCTATCCATGAGAAGAATTCCATTTCTAAGATTCATGCTCTGCCAGGGCTGCCTGGCACTGGGCTGCCTTCCCCCCGAGATGCCTGCCAGGCCACCACAGGCACCGAGGCGGGCGCTACCAGCCCTCCCTCCCCTCAACACAGGATGACGAGGGCTCTGCGGGCCTGACACTTGCAAAATAGAACTGTGCCCATGACCTCCACCTAGCAGGTTGCCCTACTGATCGGCAGAGTCGGCCTGGTACATGCCGGCAGCCTGGCCCAGTGACCACAAGGCTATGCAAAGGCCTCGGGGTCCCAGCAGAGAGTGGGTGGAAACGCTGTTGGCAGGAGGGAGTCGGGCTGGGAGAGAGAGCAGGGGGATGTACAAAGCAACCCAGGGAGAGAAAGGAGAGAGGAAGGCAACAATCGGGAAGGAGGCCCAGATGGGAAATAAAACAGAAGGAAGAAATCAGGAGAAAGGACACACGAGAGCTCTCTGAAACTGTGTTTTTCTTGGTGGAAGATACTATAGGAATTCCTATTGAACATCTGCTTTATTGCTTTTAATTATTTGCCTGGGGCCTTTCTCTAGCTCAGAGGAGGAAACAGAGGCTTGGAGAGGTAAAAAGACCAATACTTATCTTTGACTTGCCGGCATAAAGTCCAGTGTCAGGGTACAAAGTAGGTTCTAGCTAGCAAAATGTTTACTGCATGGAAGAAATGAAGATATAAACAGATTCAGTATCTCAGCTTCAAATCCTGTCCTTTTACTGTGATATTTTCCTGCATGTCTCCCAACAACACACACATGGAGGGAAGAACAGCATCATCAAGCAAAAAAAGTGATTTGCTGTTTTCCGTATGTTCTTCAGCATTTTGCTGACATGGACCCCAGTGCTGGGTGGGAGACCATCCTGGTCTCACGTGAGTTATCAAGCAGCGTGGTTGGTGGGCTGCTGACCCCCAAGAGTCCTCCCGAGGTCCGGGTCACCTCCTTGCCATCTGTGCCCCGTGCCAGGTCGGGATGGGGCAAGTCATCAGGGGGACGTCATCCTGGGTTTGAAAGTGCTCTGGAAACAAGACATACGCACACGTGGAAGGTGACGCACTTCATTCTACAAGACGGGGGCTGGTGCGTCCCTGACGTCATCCTTCACAAAGCGGTTCCTTAAGTCATTACGACAAGAGGAGTAGAGGATCACAAGATGAGAAAGCACAGGGGTGGAGCCCCAATCTCTTGATTCTTACTCATTATTCAAATAAGTATTTGCCCGGCATCCTCTTTTGTGCCCGACATTAGGAATGCAGAAGGGGCCCCTAGGTTCACAGAGCCCAGCGTCAGAGAAGACACACATTAGATTAAGAGGGGAAGAGTTACAAATTGGACCATGTGCCATGAAGAAAAGAGGTGAGGGCTTCCCTGGTGTGTCCAGTGGTTGAGAATTCGCCTGCCAATGAAGGGAGTACGGGCTTGATCTCTGGTGTGGGAAGATCCCACATGCCGTGGGGCAACTAAGCCTGGGCACCACAGCTCGAGGGTAGCCCCCCGCTCGCCAAAACCAGAGAAAGCCCGCACGCAGCGACCAAGACCCACCACGGCCGAAAGTAAATGAATCAACAGGTCTTGTGTGCTTAGTGGCTCAGTCGTGTCTGACTCTTTGCGGCTCCATGGACTGTAGCCCGCCAGGCTCCTCTGTCCATGGACATTCTCCAGGCAAGAATACTGGAGTGGGCTGCCATGCCCTTCTCCAGAGGCTCTTCTCAATGCAGGGATCAAACCCAAGTCTCCCACATTGCAGGTGGATTCTTTACTGCCTGAGCCACCAATAGATCTTAGAAAATAAATAAAGCAAAGACGTGAGACATGGTAAGGAATCTTGTTCTGCTGATGCTGCGGGCAGGGAGTCTCTCTTGAGGGAAGTGACTCGGGGGGTTAGGAAGGCATTCCTGGTCCAGTGATAAGGAGGTAACCTTGGATGTGAGTTATACTTCAAAAATAATATTTGGTTGGCCAAGAAGTCTGTTTGGGTTTTTCCATAATGGCATACAGAAAAACTCAAATGAAATATCTTGGCCAATCCAATAAAATAAAGAAAAGGCCATGTCTGCCATAACTCAATAATAATGACCATTTATTAACACCTACTCGGTGTAGCTAGGGAGTGGCCAGTCTGCTATTTGAACTTGGATCTTCTGCTGAGGCTCTATGGATTTCCTTGTGTTCTCTGTTGAGTACTCCACGGAGATGAGCAAGTGTCAGATTGTGTATGGAGAATTTTCTACAGTGTTTTTATGAATATCTTCCCATGGAAAAATAGTTCAAGCTGTATTGATTAGGCTTAGAATTAGACACTTTGTTTTGATGAAAAAGTATTATAGATATGATAACCTGATCTTTCCCTTTCTAACTTCAGAAATATTTCCCCATGGTATTAAAATTTCTGTAGAGTCATCTCCCATGGCCACTGAAACAGTCCATAGACTAGGCAAAAGTGATCACACACCCAAAAGGAATGCCTTTGAGGGACAGGAAGAGCTTAATGTGGGCATTAAAGGGGTTGAGTGTAAAACCAAAGTTAATAGTTGGAACTGAAGCCAAGTTGAGGCATATAGACCTGACCGAAGACATACAAGTTCAACTAAGAAAAAATGGACACTAAGCAATTCTACTTCTGGGTATGTCCCCAAAGAGTTGAAAATAAGTATTCAAATACAAATTTGCATACAAGTGTTCATAGCAGCAATATTCACAGCAGCCAAAAGGTGGAAACAACTCAAACGTCCATCAATGGATAAACAGATAAAAATCGTATGTCTATATTATTCAGCCATGAAAAGGAATGAAGCACTGATACAAACTACAACATAGTGAACTTTCAAAACCGTATGCTAAGTGAAAGAAGCCAGGTATAAAAGGTCATAGGTTGTATATTTCCATTTATATGAAATACCCAGAATAGGTAAATCCATAAAGACAGAAAGCTGAGTAGTAGCTTCCAGGGACTGGGGGGAGAAGGGGGTGGGGAGTGATTTCTGTTTAGGGTAATAAAAATGTTTTGGAACTAGACAAAGGTGATGGTCAAACAACATTCTACATGTACTAAATACCACTGGATGATACACTTCAGAATGGTTAATCTTAAAAGAATTTCCCTGGCTGCCACCTTGTAAGTTCTGGAAATGACAATTTATTTTGCTTTCCCTTCTTCTTGGACAGATAAGTTATTTGGTGATTTTCACATTATAAATACTGCTGTAATAAACATCTCTATGCATGACATGTTTCCATATTTCATCTTAATCCTTTAGAATAGACTCTTGGAGACAGCATCTTTGGGGTAAAATATGTGGATATTTTTATGGTTTTAACAACATATTTGCAAAGTTGTTCTCTAGTAAAACTTGACTGACTCAGCATCCTGCAAACAGTATGTGAGACATCTTATCACCTCATCCTCATTGACATTCCCATGTTACTTTACCATTTTTTAAAAATTGCTTGTATGATACAGGATGGGCTTCCCAGGTGACGCTAGCAGTAAAGAATCCACCTGCCAATGCAGGAGACAAAAGATTCAATCCCTGGGTCAGGAAGATCCCCTCGAGGAGGGCATGGCGACCCACTGCAGTATTCTTGCCTGGAGAAGCTCATGGACAGAGGAATCTGACAGGCTATGGTCCATAGGATCGCAAAACGTCAAACACAACTGAAGTCAACTTAGCACACACATGATACAGAGGATGAGGCTTTCTGTTTTGTAAAAATCACTTCTCCTCCATCAACTTCCTGTAGGTAGTTCTCCCATTAAATATGAACCACTTTCCAGTTTCTGGACCGTCTGTTTTTCCCTCACTCTAAAAGAGACTCTCATCGCCTCTGTCCCCGCTGGTTCTGTTGCCTGATACCGACAAATTCCCAGATTGCCCTTGCTCCTCTACAGCTCTCTGTACCAACTGTTTGCGCATCTCTATTTGCAAAGTACTTTGTTTCTACCTGTTTCTCAAGGCAGCATATTGTATGAGAGTCCTGGTCTGATGCGTGAACTTTGTTCTCTGGATTTTGAGATCTTTTATTTGGGACTAATACTTAGATCTCTGAGTTGAACTAGCTAGCCCAGTCCCTGACCCACTCTTCCACACAATTTATCAGTCTGTGGATGGACCCACCTCAACAGCATGACGACACAGTTGGAATACTTAAGAGCTGTTCATAATGGAGTGGTATCCTTCACAACACTGGGTGGGAAGGCCTTGTGCATGGGACATGAGTACAGGACTCGAAACACAATGCAAAAGGCAGAGGCTCAACGTGGCAGAACAATATTTGATTTTCAAGCAACAGAAGTGGATTCAATAGGATTCTGAAAAGTGAAGATGTTGACTGAGCTACAGAGACACTGGTTATAAAGAAGTGGGTTGGAAAACAAATCACTCAGCTATGCTCTCATTCAAGGTTATAGGAAGGATATCTGACTAAGTCCTCCTTTAGCAAGAATATGCATCGAGAAGGCTGGAGAGAGAGACAAGAGCTGGGAGCATCATGATGCGGGGTGGGGGGTGGTAATTAAAAATGCAGAGATTCTCAGGGTGAGCCCTTCTCACACATCATGACTTACACTACTGGCATTTGGGCATGGAGTTTCCTGCAGCTGCTGTCACGAAGCATCACCAACTTGGCAGCTGAAAACAACAGAAATGAATTCTCTCCGAGTTTTGGAGGCCAGCTGTCCAGCATCAGCATCACTGACCTGGAATGGAGGTGTCAGGCCGCCCCCGCTCCCTCTGGGGGCTCCAGGAGAGAACCCGTCACCTGCATCTTTCAGATTCTGGTGGCTGCCGGCATGTCGCAGCTCCTGGCCACGTCACTCGGCTCCCTGCCTTGCCCCACGGCTTTCTTCCCTTCTGTGTGTCACGCCTCACTGTGCCTCCTTCTTATTATAACGGTCCCTGTGACTGCATTTAGGGCCCATCAGGACAGTCTGAGATAATCTCTGTATCTCGAGACCCTAATTTAGGGACTTCCCTGCTGGTCCAGCAGTTAAGAATCTGCCTTCCAAAAACAGGGAACGTGGGTTCAATCCCTGGTTGGGGAACTAGGATCTCACATGCTGTGGGGCATTTAAGCCCTGATGCAGCCAGAAAACCCCAAAAGACTCTAACTTAACCACATCTGCAAAGGGAGTTTTTTAAAAAATTCTTTTATACTATTAATCTCTCTCTCTTTTGCCTCCTTGTTAAATTGCAGACTTCTCCAAAACAGATATTCGACTTCTCAGGTTTCTTATTCACTCTGTGATTACATCCTTGCGAGCAAGCAGGAAAATCCCAACATCTTCCAGTAGAGCTATGTTCCCAGTGACAGAGCTCTGTTCTCGGTCTCTTGTACAGACTCTTCCTTGCTTGTTTAGAAGCAGCCTCAGTTTCCACATCTGTGCAAAATGATTTTGTATAAAGCAGACTTTAATACACTCAGAAAATGTTGAAGCCTGTCTCAAAGTAATCTATGAAAGTCCAGGCCTTCCTTGGTGGTGCAGTGGATAAGAGTCTGCTTGCCAGCGCAGGAGACGAGGGTTTGATCCCTGGTCCTAGAAGAATAACTAAGTCGGAACAGCCAACTGAGCCTGTGTATTGGGACCACTGAAGGCCCATGCCTGGAGCCTGTGCTCGGGAACAAGGGAAGCCTCCACGATGAGAAGCCCGTGCGTCGTGATGAAGAGTAGCCCCCTACTCACCACAACTAAAGAAAGTCCCCCCAAAGCAACGAAGACCCAGAGCAGCCAGAAATAAATAAATATTGATAAAAAAAAAAAAAAGAAAATTAGTCCATGCTGTTTCATACCAGAGCTACAGGACTATTTTTCAGTGTTTCTGTAAGACTTAACTTTTCATTTTGTATTGGAGTATAGCTGATTAACAATAATGTGATTGTTTCAGATGAAGAGCAAAGAGACTCAGCCATACACATACACGTATCCAATCTCCCCCAAACTTCCCTTCCATCCAGGTTGTCAAGTAACATTGAGCAGAGTTCTGTGTGATATAGTAGGAACTTGTTGATTTTCCATTTTAAATATACCAGTGTGTACATGTCCATCCCAAATTCCCTAACTATCTCTTCTTTTCCCCCATTCTTCCCAACTGGCAACCAGAAATTCCTTCTCTAAGTCTGTGAGTCTATTTTGTAAATAAGTTCATTTGTATCATTTCTTTTTAGATTCTGCATATAAGGGACGTCAAATCCTAGTAAGAGGGAGAAAATTACAATCCATACCCCTGATACAGAAAACCTGCCCACGACTCTGATTAGTCATTAAGCTAAAAAATTAAAGCAAGTTACTCATCTTGGTATCCCTAGCCAAGGACTGATACCTGGTGGGGAGGGTGATGAGGGATGCTGCTGCTGCTGCTGCTGTTGCTGCTAAGTCGCTTCAGTCGTGTCCGACTCTGCGCGACCCACCAGAGGAAGGAGGAGGCCATTCCAGGCAGAAACTCCTTGCAGGTCTCAGTAAGGATGCTGTGCTTTGTCTCAAGAATGATGAAAGCCACTGATGTGTTTCATTTGGAGGTGAGATGGAGGGGAGGGACGAGACACAAGCCAATCTGCATTTTAACATGGACCCTTCTGGCTACTGGGTGGAAATTCAAATAGATGGAGCGAGAACAGTTGTCTGGGGGGCCATTCTGAAATCATCCAGACTCGAGGTTATGTTTGAACCCAGGGTGTCCTTAGAGATGGAGAAGATAAAGACTTCAAGAGATGTGTGGATTTAGAGGCAAGAGGGCTCGATGGGCAACTGGCTACAGAGGATGAGAAAGAGGGAGGAGTTAAGGATGTTTTGTAAATTGCTGGTGGAGAACGGCTGGAATTATCACCCACTGGATTAGACAATACTGGAAAAGAACCAAGTTTTAGAGAAAAGATGAATTTATCTAAATACCAATAGCAAGAAGGCAAGTGGACCTTCAGAGTGAGAGCAGACACACAGATACATGCATGGAAAAGAGTTGAAGTCCCAATTTCTTAGGGACCAAGTTCTTCCTGGGAAAGATGAGTACCCTCCAAGATAAAAGGAAACCCATAGTCAGAGAGAGAAGTGGGAGGAAAACCAGGACACCTAGTGTCAGAGAGATGAAGGAAGAGAAAATTTCCGGAAGTGCTGAATGCTGCCGAGGTGTCAAGTAGGATGAAGACTGGAAAATGTCCACTGGATTTAGTGTCATGAGACCTTGGCAAGAACTATTTCGGAGAGTGGTGGTAAAAAGAAGCCAGACTGAAGTGGGTGAAAGGTGAGGAAATGTAGACAGCAAATTCAGATGAAAATGTTGAAGATTCATGGAAGCTGGTAAGGTACAGGGAGCACCTAGGAAGTGCACAATAAATGTTAATTTCTTGGTGTTCCTCATCTTGAACACAAATAGCCTTTTGGATACTGAGAGAGATGAGCACAGCTTGGGAAAGGACGAACAAAAACCATTCCCCATCACTTAGCTTGTGGATGTGAAATATCCACATAGGACCGTTTATTATTGCTGCTGCTGCTATTTTTCAGTGTAATCCCTATGTCAGGTCATCTAAATCTATATCATAAGAAAGGTCATTTGTTAATTAAGCTGAATTCATTTTTACACCTCTGTTAGTTTTCAGACTTGTTTCTCAATCACATCTAACCAACACTTCGTTCAGATAATATCATCCCCAATGTATTTATCTATCATTGTATATAAGATTCATGCTATCTATTTCACTTATTAAGGGCTTCTCTTGTGGCTCAGCTGGTAAAGAATCTGCTTGCAATGCAGGAGACCTGGGTTTGATCCCTGAGTTGGGAAGTTCCCCTGGAGAAGGGAAAAGCTACCCATTCCAGTATTCTGGCCTGGAGGATTCCATGGACTGTGTATCTATTTTATTTATCAAAAATCCACATGAGGAGGAAAAGTTAGTTCAGGAGTTTGAGATGGACATGTACACACTGCTACATTTAAAATGGGTAACCAATAAAGACCTAGAACTCTGCTCAATGTTATGTGACAGTCTGGATGGAGAGGAGTTTGGCGGGAATAGATTCATGTATATGAATGGCTGAGTCTCTTTGCTATTTATCTAAAACTATCATGACACTGTTTGTTAGTTGGTTATATCCCAACACAAAATTTAAAAAAAGCCACCTGAGGGATTTCCCTGGTGGTCCAGTGGTTAAGACTCCACTGCCCCAGTGCAGGAGGCACAGGCTCAGTCTCTGGTTGGGGAACTAAGATTCCACATGCTGCGTAGCCCTTCCCCCTCAACAAAAGAAAGAAATCATGTTAAAAAAAAAAAAAAAGAAGAAAATTCACATGAGACTTTGAGACTTCATTTGGGGAAAATAAAGGCATTCACTACTTGAACAAAAGGTGTGAAAAATGCCATCTATACATAACTGGATGCAGAGAAACTATTGAGACCCTGAAACTATTGAGACCCTGGAACTAGGATCTCCCAATTGTTGGGATGATCCATTCACTTGTGCCACGTGTAACGGAGTAGCAGAGGTCAGACGAGGATCTTAAGGAAAAAATTAATTTTTAAAAATCCAACAATATTAAGCTTGTCCTGGAAGATAAAATTTAAAAAGATGACTTGGTCTCCATGGGCTGCAGACAACAGAAGGGAGATAACGACAAAAATATCCTGTGCAGACAGTCTGGGCCCGACTGACACAGACAGAGGAGGGGCTGCTCCACAAGGAGATTTTAAGACCTCAGGTCCCCAAGCAGTCCCACCACATCCACGTCCTGCCCAAACATCTGAAACTGTTCATCGCTTTCACAGTGAGGAGTTCTGGAGTTTTCACATATTTACATTCCTAAATGATATACTTGACTGATCTGTTGCTACTTGAAATGATAAAATGTTGAAATAATCTTGAGTCTCACTGGGGTAAAGATGAAGAGCTCCTGGTTGAAGGCTGGACCTTGTGTATTTTGGTTTCTTCTGGATCTGCAGTGGGCAAGTAATGCTGCTGCTGCTGAGTCGCTTCAGTCGTGTTCGACTCTGTGCGACCCCGTTGACAGCAGCCTATCAGGCTCCTCCGTCCCCGGGATTCTCCAGGCAAGAACACTGAAGTGGGTTGCCATTTCCTTCTCCAATGCATGAGAGTGAAAAGTGAAAGTGAAAGTTGCTCAGTCGTGCCCGACCCTTAGCAACCCCATGGACTGCAGCCCATCAGGCTCCTCCGTCCATGGGAGTTTCCAGGCAAGAGTACTGGAGTGGGGTCCCACTGCCTTCTCCAATAACAATAGCTAACTAGATATCAGCTTCCCTGGTGGCTCAGCGGTAACGAATCCACCTGCCGATGCAGGAGATGAGGGTTTAATCCCTGCGTTGGGAAGATCCCCTGGAGAAGCAAATGGCAACCCACTCCAGTATTCTTGCCTGGAGAATCCCCATGGACGGAGGAGCCTGGCGGGCTACAGTCCATGGGGTCGTAAAAGAGTTGGACACGATTTGTTCAGTTGCAACTAAACAACAGTAACAAACTATGTCATAAATATATTCCAAATTATATATCAGTGGATCAGTCACATAGGATAATTTCTGCTACTATAACACATAATCTCTGCATTTCTGTAGCTCCATGTGATGAGAGTCTCTGTCTTATATTCTAAGTCCTGTGTGGGTCTGGGCAGAGGCTATGGTGAGAGAGGTAACAATGCCTTCTGACCTGTGGCAGCCACCCTGACACCCCGGGTCTAAAGCTACCAACCAGAACTGATGAGGTGGTACAGAGCCCCTCGAAGGATATAGGTGCAGTGAAGCAGTGAAAGTACTCATGACTTCTGCAAGCAACTTACTGTCTTGGTATTTGATCTTCTCCTAAAAGTGTATCTTCCGTTACATGAGCTCTGATTCGGATATCACAAGTGTTTACGCTTTGCTCTCAAAAGATTATATTGGAGCCTGTGTATTTGGCTCTCTGTTAAGGGAAGATCATTTTAGGGGAGCCTCTGGCTAGTAGCGGATGCGCAGGGAGACCAACCATCACAGCTGGTCCAGGATGAAGCAGTTTCCTAAGACATGAGACTCCAANTGTTTACGCTTTGCTCTCAAAAGATTATATTGGAGCCTGTGTATTTGGCTCTCTGTTAAGGGAAGATCATTTTAGGGGAGCCTCTGGCTAGTAGCGGATGCGCAGGGAGACCAACCATCACAGCTGGTCCAGGATGAAGCAGTTTCCTAAGACATGAGACTCCAAGTGTTAAAAACAGGACAGCCTTCTGCAAACTATGATGATCCGGCCAACCTAGGGGGAGAGCAATCCGAGGGCAAAGCTAGGTGGGACTGGAGACTCGTAGCAGGAGTCAATGAGGCCTTGGACCAGCGAGTGGAACTTTTCCTGCAAAGGTCCAGAGAGTAAATATCTCAGGCCGTGTGGGCTGTAGTCTCTGGCGTGCATGCGTGCGTGCTCAGTCGTGTCCGACTCTTTGTGACCCCACAGATTATAGCCTGCCAAGCTCCTCTGTCCATGGGATCTTCCAGGCAAGAATACTGGAGTCGGTTACTACTTCCTACTCTGGGGATCTTCCGAACCCAGGGATTGAGCCTCTGCCTCCTGCCTTGGCAGGTGGGTTCTTCACCACGGAGCCATCTGGGAAGTTCACAGTCTCTGTTACCGCTACTCAGATCCCTCATGTAACATGAGAGCCGACACAGACAACATGTAAACAAATGGGTGTGGCTGTGTGGCAGTAAGACTTGGCTTACAAGGACAGGGGATGGCCCTCGGCTAAGGTTTGAGGCCCTATGCCTTAGAGTCTTAAGATAAGGTGTGATTCAGTAATTGGTGATTGCAATCGGAAGATACTCACTTTCTAGTGCTCATCAGTCTGTCACTATCCAGTCTTCATCACTGATCTCCGTGAAGGTGCCAGGTCTTAGGGACACTACAGGTAACTGGTTCCAAATAGGAAAAGGAGTACGTCAAGGCTGTATATTGTCGCCCTGCTTATTTAACTTATATGCNAGAGTCTGTCTGCAGAGAAGGAGACCCAGATTTGATCCCTGGGTCAGGAAGATCCCCTGGAGAAGGGAATGGCAATCCACTCCAGTATTCTTGCCTGGAGAACATGGACAGAGGAGCCTTGTGGGCTACAGTACACAGGTCACAAAAAGTCAGACATGACTTAGTGACTAACGCTTTCACACTTTATACAATTATAATTTGCAGAGGCCTAGAGCAGTTAATCCCAAAGTTTGAGGAAAGAGTGGTAGATTCTGGGGACACAGATGAAGAGGAATTAATGTCAGTTGGGAAATGGAGAATTGAGGGAGGGGACGAAGAAAGGAAGGGGGCAGGCATGCAGCTAAGGATGCTGCTTCCCCTACATTTGCTCCCAGAACCATTCCTCTCTTCCCCGTCCTGCCCAGTGCCTGAGAGGCTGATCTCTGCAGACCACCACGCCAGGGCTCCCTTGCTGCTGCCTTCTGGTACTGTTTGGCTAATGGGAGTGAGAAATAAAACAGAAACCAATTAGCAAAATGAACGATGACCCTAAGGAAGGATAAACTGAACCAGACCTGACATGCAACACAAATTAACCTCAAAGCATTTTTAAATCAACTCATTCAGTCCCATACATTCTAAGATATGACCACAAACTGATACAACACTGAACTCAATTCTAGAGATAAGATCACACTGACTGTCCCGGGAACCTACCAAGTTCCTAAATTCTGGTCGGTCTCTGTCTGGAGCAAGCTGACTGCCATCTGCTCTGAGACTCCTATGGCTCACTCCAGCTCCACAACCAGACCAGGGCCTTCCCTAATGCCTCTCCATTGACGGTCTTGACATTCTGTTTCAGGGCTGTTCTTAATCAAGTCCAGCAACACGCTTTCCTCCTCGTGTCCCCTCATCCTGGGGGTGGTTAGTTTCTGCAGTTGCCAACCTCTGGGTACGTCACTGTTCCTCCTTTGTTCCCTTGACTCTGCCCGCGGTCAACATAATAACCCTTCATCCAATGGTCTTTAGTTTGGGGCTAATGGAGTTTCTTGACATTGGACAGTGCAAATTACTATTTGCTGTTGTTGTTTAGTCATTGAATTATGTCCAACTCCAACTCTTCGGAGATCCCCTGGACTGTAGCCCACCAGGCTCCTTCGTCCACGGGATTTTCCAGGCAAGAATACTGGAGTGGGTTGCCATTTCCTTCTTCAAGGGATCCTCCCCACCCACCCAGATTGAACCCCTGCCTCCTGCATTGGCAGGCAGATTCTTTACCATTGAGCCACCAGGGAAACCCAAATCTCTTATTTATTGCCAAGCAATGTGCTAAGCTGACCTCCCTGAGTTGTCTCTTTAGACCTGCAAAGTAGGCTCTCAAGCCCATTTTATAGATGAGAAAACTAAGTCATGAGGTTGAGTGACTCAACCAAGGCCACGTCAATCAAAGTANCTGGAGCAAGCTGACTGCCATCTGCTCTGAGACTCCTATGGCTCACTCCAGCTCCACAACCAGACCAGGGCCTTCCCTAATGCCTCTCCATTGACGGTCTTGACATTCTGTTTCAGGGCTGTTCTTAATCAAGTCCAGCAACACGCTTTCCTCCTCGTGTCCCCTCATTCTGGGGGTGGTTAGTTTCTGCAGTTGCCAACCTCTGGGTACCTCACTGTTCCTCCTTTGTTCCCTTGACTCTGCCCGCGGTCAACATAATAACCCTTCATCCAATGGTCTTTAGTTTGGGGCTAATGGAGTTTCTTGACATTGGACAGTGCAAATTACTATTTGCTGTTGTTGTTTAGTCATTGAATTATGTCCAACTCCAACTCTTCGGAGATCCCCTGGACTGTAGCCCACCAGGCTCCTTCGTCCACGGGATTTTCCAGGCAAGAATACTGGAGTGGGTTGCCATTTCCTTCTTCAAGGGATCCTCCCCACCCACCCAGATTGAACCCCTGCCTCCTGCATTGGCAGGCAGATTCTTTACCACTGAGCCACCAGGGAAACCCAAATCTCTTATTTATTGCCAAGCAATGTGCTAAGCTGACCTCCCTGAGTTGTCTCTTTAGACCTGCAAAGTAGGCTCTCAAGCCCATTTTATAGATGAGAAAACTAAGTCATGAGGTTGAGTGACTCAACCAAGGCCACGTCAATCAAAGTACAGCGCGGGAAAACACACCATTCCAATTCTAACATCTGTGTTCTTTCTGCCATTCTGCACGGAACCCACGTGTGGGTATTTGAAAAAAAAAAAAAAGGTTCTTTCTTCCCCTCAAATGAATGTTCTGTTGGCTTTTGGAGGTTGTTCCCAGCCTGTCTGTGTTTTTGTTTTTTTGTGCTCTCTCCCAGTCCTGGCAATACTTTCCATTAATCTTTCACAGCTTCCCTTCAGAAACTGACATATTTCTTTTACTTCCTTTAAGAAGCAGCTGGCCAAAGAAATCATTCACTTTCCTGGCGGTTCTGACTGTCCATCTCAAATTGGCTTCAGCGCTGGCAGAGGCCAGAAGCCCAGAGACACAGAGGCCATCTGATGACTTTCAAGGAGGGCAAGGTGCCACCTCAGAGCCTCAGAGAGGTCTTTCTATGCAATAAACAAATCTGTTTCCAGTTGCATATGCAAAGGTGTGACAGAGGCAAATAATACCAATATACGCACATTCTGAATTCAAACCAGGGAGGAATTACTACAGGCATCAGATGAACTAGGAAGAGTTAGTGTGAAGCAGAAGTTGGTGCTGGGCTTCCCACGTGGCACTAGTGGTGAAGACCTGCCTGCTAATGCAGGAGACATAAGAGACCTAGGTTCAATCCCTGGGTTGGGAAGATCCCCTGGAGGAGGGCAGGGCAACCCACTGCAGTATTCTTGCCTGGAGAACCCCAAGGACAGAGGAGCCTGGGAGGCTACAGTCCACAGGGTGACAAAGAGTCAGACACAGATGAAGAGACCAAGCACACACACAGGTTAATGTAAAGGGCAACAAACTCTTCCTGGAGAGATGGAACTGGCAACCCCAGAAAGATTGGCATTTAGGGCGAGAGTCCGTGAACTATATCATTTAGGTCTTGCAGACATACACATTGCTCTCAGGGAAGAAGGTAATGGAATATTACCTGACTTAGCAAAGGTAGGCCCTTGACAACAACCCTTTATATCTTGAACTGGGAAGTGATGAAATAATCTGCACGAAGAGTCCTTGAGATACTAGATGAGAATAATCCAAGACAAGGCACAAAGTGGCTCAGAGGCTGGGGGGAGTCTTGGTCAGTGACACTCATTTAATATATGAACCACAGAATTTGTGGGGGAAGGTTGGTACCATATTACATGCAGCTTGTTGGCGGCTCAGTGGTAAAGAATCTGCCTGCCAATGCAGGAGACGCTCAGGAAGATCCTCTGGGGAAGGAAATAGCAACTCATTTCGGTATCCTTGCCTGGGAAATCCCATAGAGAGAGGAGCTTTGCGGGTTACAGTCTATGGAGTTGCAGAGTCAGACATGACTTAGTGATTAAACAACAACAAAATAACAAAAAATCCACTTATAGGTTTATTCTTCATCAATCAATGAGTGAGAACATAAGCATGGAATTAAAGAGATACAATCTTGGAAGCCAAGTTTACAGCATCTTGAAAGCAAGCCTAGGATTTGGACCAGCAATAGCTCCTATGCAGTGTAAATAAGCAGCCACTGGACTGTACAGGACTTGTGTTCAACAGTGACACCATGTGGCAGTGAGGAGTTACAGCAAGTATGGACTGAGAAGCTGTTTCAATTTCTTCCCCCACAGGCAACATTAAGCACTCCACTGGCTCCTTTTTGAGCTATATAAGCCTGTGATGTTGAACTGTGATGCTGGAGAAGACTCTTGAGAGTCCCTTGGGCTGCAAGGAGATCCAACCAGCCCATTCTAAAGGAGATCAGTCCTGGGTGTTCTTTGGAAGGAATGATGCTGAAGCTGAAACTCCAGTACTTTGGCTACCTCATGCAAAGAGTTGACTCACTGGAAAAGACTCTGATGCTGGGAGGGATTGAAAGAAGGAGAAGAAGGGGACGACAGAGGGTGAGATGGCTGGATGGCATCACCGACTAGATGGACGTGAGTTTGAGTGAACTCCGGGAGTTGGTGATGGACAGGGAGGCCTGGCGTGCTGCGATTCATGGGGTTGCAAAGAGTCGGACAAGACTGAGTGACTGAACTGAACCGAAATGAACTGAAATGAACTGAAGCCTTTTGATATTATGACTAATTCAAGATAGACTTACCAGTCTTCTTGATAATAAATAAATAACTCCTCACTTCCACAAGGTAAAAGTGAAGTAGGTTGTAACAATCACTTTGGGAAACTCAGAGCTTAATTCTAAGGGTGTCACCTGCTGCCTGTAACTTGGACCAAATCACCTTGTTTCTCTGGGCTTAGTCATCTCATGTTTTAAACATCTTTTCCAGATCCAAGACTCATCAGAAGACTGCAAGCTCCGTAACAACAGGGCCAATGTTTTGCTCATCGCAGAATTCCCAGAGTCCAATGCATGACACAATGCATTCACTCATAAGTCCTTATTTAACAACAAAGTTAATGATCTCAGTATGATCTGTCCCTCAATGAGGTTAGCCTTGAGGCTAATGTAAAAGAAAAATCAGCTTTGGACCAAGATATCGGTCACTTACAGATTTATAGTGGTGCTGGATACATGAAGACGCTGATAAATGTCCATCTCTTTACCTGCCCCTTCCGCTTCCTGTCTTCACATCTGTTAATGTAATTTTTAGTGTCATACATTACATTACTGGGCATGAAGGGAGAGATATAAATGATCTTATTCAGAGGCATTTAAAATTTTTTAAAGGCCAAATAGTCTTATCTTGTAAAAAGGAAAAGCCTAGAGGAAAGTACAATATGTAAAACACTTTTAGTCAGAACTATTCTAACTGGCTGCGTAAGAAAGCAGAGGCCTCTGTGATTGGCAGGGTCAGAAGGGGCGGGGCTTCCATCACTGACAGGGTCAGGAAGGGTGGGACATCCATGACTGGCAGGGTAAGAAGGGCAAGCGCTTTGGCCATGAGTGCGCTCCCTTCTTTCCATACCGGGGGCTGAACTTGCTTGGAGAAAGTTTGAACTCTACTGAACACAGCTGGAAAACTGCTCTTCTAATTCAAGCCTTAAGTTTCACAGCTGAGGAAATAGAAGATCAGAGAAGTTACGTGACTCTTACAGAATCACACATGTTCCCAAGCTTCCCGTAGGGTTGTCTTTATGCTTCCTGGTGACAAAAATGTCTCCACCAGCTTCTTTTCTCCCCAGGCCAGCTGGTTCCTCCCATGAGTGCCTGTCTCCTCCTTTGGCTCCCTGTGGATATTAACACTTGCCTCCTGTCCCAGAAACACACTCTAATGCTTCCCTGGGCTTCCTGAGATCTTTCAGTGTCAGGCCTGCAAGGAGCCACAGTCAGGAAGACAAGTGAATAAAGAAAGGCAGGACATTTCCAGGGAACTCAGAGCAGTCCTGGGATTTTGGTTGAAAAAACAGAGAGCTGGATTCTGTGGCTCCACTTGGCTTTGAGTCTGGGTCCCTTTCTTTCTCCATGGTCTCCGAAGTCCCTGGGCTTTCTTTTTTACCAGTAACTCCCATGATAGTCCCTCCTGGTCCAGTGAGGAGGAGGAGAGCAGATGAAAAGATGTCTCAGCATCCGTGATGATACTGCGATTGGAGAGAGGCTGCCAGAGCACAGAGATGGGACGATGGACTCAGCCTGCTGAGAAAGGGCAGGGATGAGGGGCCTGGCAGTGGAGGGAAAACAGACACGGACAAGCTGGGGAGGCATTTCCGGGAAGAATATATTGATAATTAACAAGGAGAAATGGGAACTCTACTATTAAGGATTCATATGGGGGCAGGTGTGCAAATGTAATTCATGTAATTCAAGAACTGCCTGTGTTTATTTTTATAATCATTATTATCATCAATGAAAGCAATAATAACTGCAACAGGTAACATTTACTGAAGGCTTGCAATGGGACAGGTACAGTAATCAACATAGTTTGCTTGTTCATATAAGTTGTAGGTCTCACAATAACCCTGTGACATAGCAACGGTATCACTCCCATTTTGCAGACAGAAACTGAGGCTCAGTGAGCTTAAGTGAATTGCTCAAGATTCCACAGCTAGTTAAGTGGCAGAAACAGTATTCTAGACCAGATCTGTCTGACTCTAGATTCTGAACTGTTAACTATTATCATCTCCCACTGTTCATCCATTCATTCCATGAATATTTATTAAGCCCTACTGTATGCCAGGCACTATTTTATATTTTCTTATGTTGATTCCTGGGATTTGATTTAAAGGCAAATTTCCAGGGGCATAGTGACCTTGTGGAGCCATGTGCACACTGGAAGAGGCCCGTGAGCTAAGGGACAATTCATCTCCCCTCTGGTGCCCCAAAAAGACTGGTCTGCATTGACAGGTGTGCCTCAGAGGACGAAGCCAGCTTCCAGCACCATTGCCAAGCAAAGTGCAACCCCCAGTAGCAAGGATCACAAGTCAAAGCCCGGGTGACCTCAGTGCATTCCAGTTAAAGGAATGAACTGGTAGTCGCATGATAAGGATTTTGCAAACAAAAAAGTGAACTGAAGGAGTACAAGCAGGCAGGACAAATTCACATCCTTCTGATCACCAAGTCCTAGAAAACAGGTCCCTCCGTGGCATCTGAATCCCAGCTGTATCACAGAGAACTCTAGGCTGTGAAACTGTAAACGCGGAAGGACCTCAGAACCTTCCAGACCTTCCCAAATACTGGTGGGTCAGACAGCTGATCACCATACAGCTGATCACCATTTCTGCCTCACCCAGCAGGTACTACTCACACCATAATTTCTTTATATTTTTAAAATCAGCTTTCCTTTCCACTTAAATCCAATTACAACATTAGAAAAGGAAACTTTATATCATAACCTCTAATAGGAAAGTCAGATTCCCTCACGTAAATGAATTACTATTAGAGTAAATGTGCTGGCCCCAGGATGTCATTAAGTTCAAAGCAATCAGAAAACAAAGATAATAAGTCTATGTGTCACCCACGTTCAGTGGGAAGGGCAATGAGCAGCAGGGTAGGCAGGCACCCTGCCCGGTCCCCCTGAGTGGCCGCTGCCCAGCCGGGACTGGCCGTGCAGCTTCTACGTCCTTACCCGGGAATCCTTCCACAGCCATCCCGCTGTTTGATGACTGCTTTTTCTCACATACTAGCTGCAAGCCTGTCTGAATAGCTGGGCACGCCAGGCTCATCTCCTCCCTAAAATCCCCCAGCAGCCATTTCCGCTGCGGGCTTCTTTGTGACTCAGCATGGCTCTTTTGTCCATGTCTCTTTCACTCTGTTCTCCATGGAAGTGAGGGACATGGTACTCCACTGGGGTCACCATGGTGAGGGTCCAGGCAAGAGTCATCTATCTATAGGAGGAGCGGGCGCGATGGGATGCCAGGAGGTGAACCCCACTGCCTGCGTTGGCTGTCTGCTCATGTATCTAACAGACACAAAGCTGGGCCTGTCCCTCAGTTCCCATCCCCATTAAGTGAGGGGTCAGACTGCACAGGCGCCTCTCGAGGCAGGACTGCGTCACAGACACACAGCTACGCATGCTGATTAGGCTGGGGGCCATCCCCCATTTTTGTATTATGGGCTTGGGGTGACTCAGGCAGGGGACTATGGAAGATGAGTTCCGAAAGCCCATCCAAAGATAAGATCCAGGGATGAGATTTCTGATCCCAGGTCCTACCGAGAGCCTGATGATGGAAAACAAAGGCTGAGATTAGCAGGACTCCCGGGTGCCTCAAGCTCATCTAAACAGGTGTAAGTGACTCATCGCTGCAACCACTGGATGGCTTGGAGTCACAAAAGTGGAATATGAGCTGAATAGTCTCTATTTTTTTTAAAGGGTTAAAAGTGAATTTGGAAAACTTCATCTGAATATATCTCGGAATTGATTTTTTGAAAAATTCTTCAGGGTTTATTACAGTAATGGGTTTTTAAGGGAGGACAAATGGTGATCACTTTTGATCATGGGAAGTAGCAAAGATTCACCATGAACAAACTGCATCAGAGTCACTTATGTCTATATTTATTAAGACATCTAACCTAGTAGATTAAAGTTATCTATTTAGTCAACAAACCTTTATGGAACATCTATAGTCTTCTTCTACAACTGAATGACTTTCACTTCACTTCATTCCTCATCAAAACACCAATAAGGACCCAGAAAAACAGGCAAAATTTCCTACCTCATAACCACACTAAAAACCAAAAAGGGTAAGTTGACTTTGCCAGAATTAGTAGAGACTCTTCATTAACAATGTTCAGTGAATACAAATGTGTAAAGTACCTGGCATCTAGAGACACTAATTGTTCCCTCTTATTCATTTAAAGTTGAAGGAGCTGGACTGAGAAAGCGTACTGGTGACCTTGGAAGACACTGTCTTAGGAAAGAGAGAGGCTTGACCAGGCTGAAAGGGGCAAAGAGGAGCAGTGGGTTGAACGATGTCCTTCACAATTCACGTGCACCCAGGACTTCAGAATCTAAAGATGTGGCTGGTTAGGATGAGCTTGGCACTCCCCTGGTGGCCCAGTGGTTAAGAATCTGCCTTGCAATGCAGGGGATGTGGGTTTGATCCATGGTCAAGGAACGAAGAACCCACATGCCAAGAGCAACTACACCCAACAGTCACAACTACTGAGCGCATGCTCTCCAGAGCCTACACGCCACAACCAGAGCGTCCACGCACTGCAAGGAAAGATCCTGCGTGCCGCAAATGAGACCCGACACAGACACATAAATAAATAAAAATCTGTACAAAGGATGGCTGTCTAAACTACAAAACACGGGATGGACTTAAAAAAAGATGAGTTCACACTGGATTAGGCTGGGCCCTAAACTCAATGACTGGCTTCCCAGGTGGCGCTAGTGGTAAAGAATCTGCCTGCCAATGCAGGAGATGCATTGGTTCGATCCCTGGGTTGGGGAGATGCCCTGGAGTAGGAAATGGCACCCTACTCCAGTATTCTTGCCTGGAAAATTCCATGGACAGAGAAGCCTGGAGGGCGACAGTCCCTGGGGTTGCAAACAGTTGGGAACGACTGAGCCCACAGGCAAAAAATCCAATGACTGGTGTCCTTATAAAGTGAGAAGAGACAAAACACACAGGCAAGAGGCCATGTGAAGATGGAGGCAGAGACTGGGGGTGATGTATCTACCAGCCAAGGGACAGCTGGCAGCTACCGGAAGCAGCAAGAGGCAAGGCAGGATTCTTCCCCGGAGGCTTCAGAGGGAGCGTGGCCCTGCCCACACCTTGATTTCAGACTTCCAGCCTCCAAAACTGAGATAACAAATGTTTGCTGTTTTAAGCCATCCAAGTTGCAGCACTTTCCTACTGCACCCTAGGAAACTCCACAGGAGACACTGAGCCCTCCTCTCTGCTGGCAGAGAAGCAGGCTCTGCATCCCAGGTAAGTGGCCAGGCCCCCGTCTGCTTGTATGTGCTGCTTCACAACTCGGCTGACACTGCGTTCTGTCACTTTCTTCTCCCAATCTTTTCATCTCCAGGGAAAAGACAAAGCAGAGAGCATCCTGGGGGATGCGGCTACTGTAGCAGAAACACTCCACTGGGGATGGAGATGGGAACAGTTTGGGGACTTCGTTCCTGGGTCTTAGGACTCTATATGTGCTGCACCACTGCAGATGGACAGAAAGTTTAGACTGTCTGGGAATGAAAGCTCCCAGTCCATCAACACTGCACACAGTGAATGCCTGTAAGACCAGCACTGGGGCCAGAGAGGGCTGTGCACACCAGACTCCTGGGTGCACCCCTGGGAAAGGCAAGGCCAAAGGCAGGCCACGGAAGTCTGCCTGTTGCCAGACACTGGCCTGGAGAGACACCCCTTATCTGGACGTGAATAAAGAGGAAGAAATAGCAAAAACAAAGCTCACGAAAAGAACAGCATGACCAGAGTGAAGAGAATGTTATCTGGAAGTCTCTACAAAGAGGATACCTCTCGCAAAAGGGAGATTGAATGGTATTTCAGAAAAGTAGAAAGGGCTTTTGCAATAGGATGTCAGAGAACCCAGCTTCTATGAACACAGGAACAGGGAATTACAAGATCATTTGCAATGACAGGAGAACTGAGTGTGTCCAAAAGTAAATATCTCCATGAAGAAGACGGCTGAAAAAATCCTTCAGAAAAATGGTAGCATGTGGATCGCAGAAGAAGATGTCAAAGGAATAACCTACAAGGACTAAACTGGGTTTATATCAGGGTTCAAAATCAGCAAATCATTTCATTAATTGAATCGGTAAATCATTTGATCAAATTTACTGTCCATTCTTGAAATAAAAAAATCTAGTAAACCAAAAATGGAAGAGTATTTTGTTGACCTGAGAAACAGTCTGAATGGTGAGTTATGACATGGGGATTCAACTAATGGCATGGACAAGGACCCACAGTATCATCAAAGTAATTTAATATTATCCCTTTAAAAGGAGTAGTCAGGGGAATTTGAAACCAGAAATAGTTCGTGCTTTTGCATGTCCCATTTCTTTTTTTAAACTAACATGACCCTTTACCTCCAGTAATGGCAAGAGGAATATCCAATGAAGCCTCAAAAGGACTAAATGTTGGTGAACACTTTACATAAAGTCGCTAGCTGAATCTTCACAATAACCTTAATGAGGCAGGTGCAGTCATTCTACTCCATAAACAAATAAGGAGAATGAAAAACCAAGAGGTTGCTTTGCTCCAGATCACATAACGGTAAGGTGAGAGCCAGACACACTGGTTCTGAAATCCACATCTGGATGAGAACTCTCAAGCAAGTCAGCTAAATACAAACAGCAACCAAACCAATCGAACCAAGCATTGCAACGAATAAACAAATAAGAGACCAGGCTGTAAAATGGCTGAATATAAAAATAAACGCATGTGCCCCCAAAAGTACATATACAGGAAAGATAAAAATGGAAAAAAATAATTTCAGGGAAATTAGCAAAACCAATAATAACTCTGGCAACCAAACAACAAGGGACTGAAAACTCTAACATGAATTATTCAGACCTGTAGGAGGGCAAGCAAAGGAAAAACATGTTTCTGGAAGAAAAGACTAACTGTGAAGATCTTGGTCATTTCCTGATTAATTTTAAGTGCATCATAGTTCTTACGAAAACCCAAAGACCGTAGTGGAAAAGCCTGATTAAACTGATGGATTCTAAAGTCAACCTGGGAGAATATCCCAGAATGTTTGGAAAAATAGAGTAATGAGACAGGCCTTTCCCTAAAAGAAAATGATGGTGAAAATTGTTAAGAGAGAAAACCAATGAGTTCTCATGATAAGAAAAACTTTCTTTTTCTTTTTTTGTCCTCTCTTTTGTTGGTATCTAAATAAGATGACAGATGGTCATTAAACTTACGGTGGTCATCATTTTATAATATATGTAAGTCAAACCATTATGCTGTACACATAAAGCCTATACAATGACAAATGGCAATTATATTTCAATAAAACTGGGAAAATAGTTAAGTATCTTAATAATAAAAATAAGGTATAAGAATTATGACTTGCATTACAAGGGTCGTTGGGTAAAGATAACAGCAAAAGAAATGAAAAGAGGCCCCAGTAACGTGGCACTTCATTTATGGGAAGGTAGCATCAAGAACAAGTGAGAGAAAGAATAACTCAATAAATGTTTTTCAAAACAATGAGCAAAATTAAATATTTCCTCTACTCTAATTCAAACACCAAAATAATGCTGGGAGTCCTAAGTGGGTGTGATATGAGAAAAAGTCTTTAAACAAGAGCAATCAGATGAACAAGTAAGGTAATGACCATCTTTGCAGGCAAGAAGATAAGTGTTCAACGCAGGTGTGACAGAGCAAATGTGTCCAGATATTTGCAGGAAAATTGTTTAGGCTGGAGACAGAGTTCCAGAATAGGGAAGAAGACCATGAAGGCACATTGGATTTCTTAGGGAGTTTAGGCTATCCTAAAAGTGATGAAGAACCCAGTACAGAATCTAATTTTAAGAAGATAAAAGACAGAGTCAGGTTTGGATTTTAGGAAATTCGCTTAGTTGGCTATATGAAGGCGAAAGCAGAGACATAGGGATTGAATGTAATTAGGAGGCTGTCACAAGAGCCCAGGTGAAATACGATGAAGGTGTGGAATAGGGCAGGGAGGACGCAGAGAGAACAGTGGTTTGGTACAGAATCGAGAGATGCTTACATAGTAGAGTCAACTAGACAAACGGTTACCTGGGAGAGGAAGGTGAGGCCGTGGTTTCTGGTTGGGGACTCCAGAACACTGATGGACGTTAGGAATTCAGGAGGCAGAAGGGATAAAGGTTAGAGAAGCCTTATGTGACACGTAGCTAAAAGGACTTGGGCTGTGACTCTGCTGCTGCTACTGAGTCTCTTCAGACGTGTCTGACTCTGTGTGACCCCACAGACGGCAGCCCACTAGGCTCCTTTGTCCCTGGGATTCTCCAGGCAAGAACACTGGAGTGGGTTGCCATTTCCTTCTCCAATGCATGAAAGGAAAAGTGAAAAGTGAAAGTGAAGTCACTCAGTCGTGCCTGCTCTTAGTGACCCCATGGACTGCAGCCTACCAGGCTCCTCCATCCATGGGATTTTCCAAGCAAGAGTACTGGAGTGAGGTGCCATTGCCTTCTCCAGGGCTGTGACTCAGGGGGTTAAAAAGGTGAAAGTTCATACTCCTAGGGTTTGACTTGTCCAGTATTTACCTTAAAATAAAAGTAGCTTCTCCCTGGCTCCTTCTTCTTTGGGGTCTTCAGGGTTGTAACACAGCTTCCTTTCTCTTCTGTAAGTACTTTCTTCGAGTTGGAAGATGACATTTCTCCTTAACAGCTCAGTTCCTGTTGTTTTTCCTTTTACAAGGACAAGCCATGCCCTTTATTTTTCTTATATCTGAAATATTTCTATTCAATTAGCTAATTTCTCCCTGAAGTCATATCCTTCACGTTAATAAGAGGAAAATGAGGCCACTCTGTGTATTATTAAACTTCACTTCAGCCTGAAACTGAATTATGAACTAGCAATAGTTCCTCTCATGTATCCCACGTTATTGGCCTGTGATTCATGCTTCTGAATGGTTCCCCACCTTTGGGAGGCAGTAGAGGAACTGTCTTAAAGGAGCCTGAATTGTAGCTCAATGAATACTTTTAGGAAGTCTGTAATTTTGGAAATTGTTATTGTAACATTCTTATTAACAATGACCCTGGAACAGGGAACCTGCTTCAGGCTTTATACATGTGAGTTACTGTTTGTTTCTTTGTTTATTTTCTTTTCCTGAATGCAGTGGTATTTTAGAAGATGAGGTAGGGTGATGAAATAGGCCCATTTTATCCAAACTCTCCAATTTCAGCAGCTCATTCTGGNGCCCCTCCCACACACACACAGCACACACCACGCAGCCTGGGACCGAGCACCGCTGCCATCTAGCTATGCGCCCTTGGCCAAGTCATCCACCCTATCTGAATCTCAGCTGCCACCACAACAAAATGAGGGGAAGGGATGTGACACACACAGTCATGGAAACACTCTGCTGAGTCCCTATTCTATGTGAGACGCAGAAGCATCATTTGACCCTGAACCCATGGCCCCCAGAAACCCTGGATCTTGCTCTTTAAGGATCCCATGTCCTTGGGGAAGTGCCTCGGATTGGCAGGAAAAACTTTAGGGCACGAGTGTAGGAATCAGCTAGGGGTTGGAGATGCAATAAGAGGTGAAAGCTAAAGACCAAAGCCGAAGGTTTCAGGGAGACTGAATTTTAACAAGATAGAACTGTGTTCCCCAAATGCCCCTGAGAAGTCAAAGGATGGGGTGAACCAAGACAATCAGTACCAGGGAAACTAAGTGAACAGGTAGATTGGGAGGTGAAGACATGTTTGCTGCTGCTGTTAAGTCGCTTTAGTCGTGTCCGACTCTGTGCGACCCAATAGACACCAGCCCACCANAAATGCCCCTGAGAAGTCAAAGGATGGGGTGAACCAAGACAATCAGTACCAGGGAAACTAAGTGAACAGGTAGATTGGGAGGTGAAGACATGTTTGCTGCTGCTGTTAAGTCGCTTTAGTCGTGTCCGACTCTGTGCGACCCAATAGACACCAGCCCACCAGACTCCTCCGTCCCTGGGATTCTCCAGGCAAGAACACTGGAGTGGGTTGCCATTTCCTTCTCCAATGCATGAAAGTGAAAAGTGAAAGTGAAGTCGCTCAGTCGTGTCCGACTCTTAGCAATCCCATGGACTGCAGCCCACCAGGCTCCTCCATCCATAGGATTTTCCAGGCGAGAGTACTGGAGTGGGGTGCCATTGCCTTCTCCAGAAGACATGTTTAGGAGATGATAATATTTCAATATGAGTTTGAGCAAACTCCAGGAGAGGGTGAAGGATAGCAAAGCCTAGCTTGTTGCAGTCCACGGGGTTGTAAAGAGTCAGACACCATTTAGTGCGTTACTCAGTCACGTCCAACTCTTTGAGACCCCATGGACTATGGCCTGCCAGGCTCCTCTGTCCATGCGGATTCTCCAGGCAAGAATACTGGAGTGGGTTGCCATGCTCTCCTCCAAGGGATCTTCCCAACTCAGGGATCGAACCTGAGTCTCCCACATTGCAGGCAGATTCTTTACCGTCTGAGCCACCGTCTAGTGACTGATCTAACCCAGTGTCAGGAAATGCCACAGAAGCCAGAGTCACTTCTGCTCATAAGATGGGGAGATTACAGGTTACTGGGGAACTCAGGCTCCGAGAGTTTGGGTACCACATTCAAGCCTGAGATCACACAGCTGATGCGACGGTCTGCCATCACTTTCTATTAGAAACCTTCTCAGTCCTGGGCAACTAAAATATGAAAGCACAGTTTGGGTCCCCTCACTGGGGTGACTCTCCAACATCCCAGAGCTTGAGCTGAGTGGGGAGCCTCCCCCTTCGCATCGCCCTAACTGCAATGCCACAGCGGGCACAGTGACGACCATCTTTCTGTGGGCTCGTTTTTCATCCCACAACCCGCCCTCTGCCCTGAGAGCAGGGTCTCACTCATCTCGTTTCCTAGCGCCCAGCAGGCTCAGGACTTATCTGCTGAGTGAGTTGAAAGAATAAATCAACACACAGGCGCCTGGAAAAACATGGCTGAGATGAGAAGAGGCAGATTCCGTGCTGATCCGAGACAGGCTGCCCAGGACTCTGCAGGTCTCCGTAGCTGGCCTGACCCTGGTCTGATGGCCCATGAATTCAGGAGCTGCTAAGCATGAAGCAGCTGTATTGCCCGGGGGTGACGGATGATGGCTACAGTCCCTCTGGACCCCGAGTCCTCCTCTCATGCCCATGTATAATCCTTGGATCACTGACGCAGCATGATGTAATGGATTTTCCATTGCTCTAACTGTCTGGCCTGTCAGGGTGGATTTATCACAACATACACAGGGACATGGGGCTGTGAAGGCTGCCTAGGACTCTGTGATGGAAGACTTGAATCAAAATGAAGAGTTTACTTAGGCCACCGTCAGTCTTACCCTCTCAGTCCATCAGAAACGATCCCTCCCACCCCCTGCCGTCCCCACAGCCCCTCCCTTTTCTTGGGTGCACAGCAATATGGGATCTTAGTTCCCCAAATAGGGATCAAGCCTGCAACCCCTGCAATGGAAGTGCAGATTCTCAACCACAGGACTGCTAGGGAAGTCCCCCCACAGCCCTGATGGTGGCCAGACTTGGACAGACTGAGTTCCCTTCTTGAACTACATGTTGACTGAATAAACAGAATAAAACGAATAGATGCCTGCTATGATTCCCAATGAACACACAAGATCTTCTTTCCAACAAATAATAAAGCTGTCAATTTTGAAAGTACAATATCCTTAGAATTTTTAATATATAGTTGAATTTGTATAGTTTCCAGGTTTCCAGCACACTCACACATCAATTTATCTGGTGGTGAAGGTGGTAGGCTCTGGAGTCCGAATACCAAGGTTATATTTCTGGTTCTATCACTTATCAGCTATGACCTGAGACAAGTCACCGAACTCTCAGACCTCAGTTTATTCATCTGCTTAAATGAAGATGATAACGCTTACTGGCACAGGCCTGATGCAAGGAACAACTGAGTTAAACACAGGTCAAGAGCATCACTGTGTCATGTGAATGCCGGCCTTGTCTTATGAGAATGGCATTACCTGCCTCTTTTACAAATAAAGCAACCGAGGCTCAGGAAGATGACCTGATTTGCCCAAGGTCACAGTGTCATTAAAACCCAGGACATCCAGCTCCCACTGCCCACCAGCCAGAGTAACTTTCCAGTCTGAAATTTACCCAGATTGTTCACAGTCCAGGTAGTTCTGCCTGACCCTTTCACCCCGCCTAATTCTGAGGGCGCAAAGCAGCTCACATTCAAAGCAGTAGCTGGGACTTGATCTTCCAGAAGGCAAGCTAATACATCCTGACAGCCCCGCCTGCTCCAAGCCAGAGCCTCTGAAATTACATTTAGCACCAAGCGGAAGACGGAAATCTTAATGAATCTATGAACGGCTGTTATTTATAGCAAATGAGAAAACCAGTTGATGCTGGTGCCTGAAGAAGCTTCAAACTGCTCTCGGCCTCCGGGTACCTCCATTCACACCTGCTGAAGACCCTTTACCCATTTGCAACTGTAGGAAGTTCCTCTTCACCCACATTCCCTTTCACAAGTGGTTCTCAACAAGAGGCTGCACATCAGAATCACCTGGGCACCATTTGAAAAATAAATAACTGAGCAGAAGAATGTGAGATCTACCCTCAGAGAGGCCAGATTCAAAAGGTCTAAGGTGGGACCTCGTCTTTGCTTTCCAAAAGTTCTAGGTGACTTAAATGTGCAGGCAGAGTTGAGAGCTGCTGGGGTAGGTAGTGGTTATTGAATGGCTGGTTGGATGGAGACATAAAGCCGTCCTATTGTGTAGAGCACAGACGTGCTCAGGAGTCATAGAAACTCATGTTACCTGACGTACAGTACATCATCTCCCCAGCTGGACCCCACAGCTCCCAGGCCCTTTCAGGTTCTTACTACCTCACCAAAATCTGGAAGAGCGCTCCTCTTTGCCCTGCTAGAACCTGGCTTTGGCATCACTATCTCACTCTGCTAAAACTGCCTAGGGATCACCTTCTCGCCCTGCTAAAACCCTGGCCATGGACCCTCGCCACCTTGTCCTGCAAAAACGTAGCAATGGCACCACCATCTTGCCCAGTTAAACCTTGGGCCCTGGCACCACCATCTCACCACGCTAAGATCTGGGCCTGGTACAGGTGTCTTGTAGGAGCCTCAGGCTTGCCATGGATACTGTCGTCTCCCTCTGCTATCCCCTCCTCCCCTCGAGGCCCTGGCCACCCCTTCCCTGGGCTACTGCGGGTCTCCCTGTTTCCATCCGCTCTCCCTCCACAGACAGAGAAGGCTGCATCTAAGCAAACGATCCAGTGTCACTTTCAGGCTGGACGCTGACTCCAACAGGATAAAATGCAAGCCTCTCACATGTCCACAACCTCAGCAAGGCCTTCACAATTTCCTCTCCTTTTTTGTGACTTCGCATTATTTCCACCCAAGCCAAACTTATCTATATTCATTTCTAGAACACTCTGTCCACCAGCGTACCTCTGTGTTTCATCCAGGCTGTTCTTTTTGCCAAGAACACCAGGACACCAGTGTACCAGGTGCAATCCTACTTGCTCTTTAAGGGCTATTATACATGGACAAAGAATCTAGCATCACAGGCAGCGTCCTAGGCAGGTGGTCCCCAGCAGGACCTTCCTCCCCAACATCATTGCTTAAAGTCTCCTCTACAGTCCTATGGGAAAAGTGTCACTATCACTTTTTAATATTCAGTTACTTGACTTATTTGCTGCTGTGGGTCTTTAGTTGCAGCATGCAGGATCTTCCAGTTGCAGCATGTGGGATCTAGTTTCCTGACTAGGGATCGAACCCAGGCCACCTGCATTGGGAGCGTGGAGTCTTAGCCACTGGACCAGCAGGGAAGCCCCATGTATTATTATTATGTCTACCTTACAGGTGAAAAGACAGGCACGAAAAGGGATCCTCGAGCACATTTTCTGGATAATGGCTTGTAGTTTCAGGGCATGGTTTGGTAGCAGTGAGTGAGCCGAGAAGGGAGTCAGAGCAGGAGGAGGAGAGAGAGAAGCAGAAACGGGCCGGGGGAGGGAAGAACTCACATAGATATCTGGTCAATGAGCAGTTCTCAGGGACGCATTCATCAAACTACATGTGTGCTAAGTCGCTCAGTCATGTCCTACTCTTTATGACTCTATGGAATGCAGCCCACCAGGCTCCTCTGTCCATGGAATTTCCCAGGCAAGAACACTGGAGTGTTCTTTCTCCAGGGGATCTTCCCAACACAGGGATAGAGCTCACATCTCTTGCATCTCCTGCTTTGGCAAGCACGTTCTTTACCACTGAGCCACCTGGGAAGCCACCCCATCAAACAGCAGAGATGTCTGACAACAGTTTTAATGGTGTGCTGCTCAGTACATGATTCACTTCTCGCATCTCTGATAATATCCTTATTCTCCATACACTCAACTCTCCTCATCCATGGTCCCAGGGAGGGATCTGGAAAGAAATCAAGGCAAGAGGCTTAGTGGGACATCTCTGTTGGCTCAGAGCAGAGAGGGGAGCAGGCACTGAGAGAAGGCAGGACTGAGATGGACAGTCCACTGGAGCAGGCAACTCAGAGCCAGGCGACGGACACAGACATCTGCCTGTTGCCACCCCCTCCCCTGACAAACAGCAGGGTTGTTGGGAGAACAGAAAAGAACTCACTGGGTTTCCCAGTATAAGTGAAATAAAGATAAGTAGGCACTATCCTTTATTTAAATCTCAAAGATACTGGGGTGCGTGCTCAGGTGTGTCTGACTCTTTGTGATCCCACAGACTATAGCTTTCTAGGCTCCTCTGTCCATGGAATTCTCCAGGCAAGAATACTGGACTGGGTTGACATTTCCTCCTCCAGGGGATCTTCCTGACCCAGGGATCAAGCCCACATCATGATGTGCCAAAGCACAACTGGCACACAGGCCAGGCCTTAGACGG
>SJYA01001980.1:41761-172878 GCA_006410615.1 Neotragus moschatus
TCTTGCCTGGAGAATCCCATGGACAGAGGAGCCTGGAGGGCTACAGTCCACGGGGTCACAGAGAGTTGGACATGACTGAAGCAACTTTGCATGTATGTATGACAAGAATAAGAGCTCAATAAATTATTATTTATTGTCACTAAAGGCTGTAACGACATTGAAAGTGGTGGTGACGGTGACTGAAAATGTGACAGTCACAAAGATGCAGATGATGACTGATGAGCTGACAGGGACAGTGGTGGTGACGGTGATGACGGTGTGGTAATAGTGGTGGTGGTGACCACAGGGAGGATGATGGCGCTGATGACGGTGATGCTGGCGTGATAATCACGATGATGCCACAGTCCTGGTGACAGTAATAGCCAGCACGGTGGTGATGCTTATCGCATGAGATGACCTTAGCTGGTCCCACGCTCCCCACCACTGAGGACCCCACAGGGCTACCGTACGAGTCAGTCTGGAGCTTGAAGCCAGGTGGGGATTCTGCGGTGGCCGTCAGGTTCCAAAAAGAGCAGACTGGCATTTCCACACTGGTTTTCTCCAGCTCCATTTCCGCTTCTGGCCTCTGCTCATGCAAGCATCACCTCACTCTGAGAAAATGCCAGCCTCTTCGAGGTGAGCTGGAGCCTAGGGAGGCGGGGGCGGGAGCGTCTCCAAAGGTCAGGATGACTCAGTCGTCTTCTGAGAAGCCTCCGGCGACAGGGGAGGGCGGTGCTGTCAGGAAAGGCTGGGGCCCTCTCCACCAAGCTCTCCATCATGGTGAAGAAGCCTGACTCACCATTGTTCTTCTGCAAGTCTAATGAGGGGAACCTAGGAGATGTAGGGGGTTGAGATGCACCTGATGACACAACTCCAAAACCATGGAGCAAATTCCTCTATGTTTGCTGGGAAAAATCTCCCAGGGGCCCAGGCTGGAAGGTGAACCAGTGCTCAAGAGGGCTGCAAGGCTCCCATAAACCACTCTTGGTCAACCTGCAGGCCAGAACCTAGGAGATAGGAACAGGAAGCTACTCCTTCCAGCCTGNACCATGGAGCAAATTCCTCTATGTTTGCTGGGAAAAATCTCCCAGGGGCCCAGGCTGGAAGGTGAACCAGTGCTCAAGAGGGCTGCAAGGCTCCCATAAACCACTCTTGGTCAACCTGCAGGCCAGAACCTAGGAGATAGGAACAGGAAGCTACTCCTTCCAGCCTGTGCTTTGTAGGGGGATGAGCTGAGGGTCAAGCTGCCTCAAGGACAAAACAGCTGCTTCTTTTTTTTTTCTAAACTTTTTATTTTGTATTGGATATCAGTGGCTCAGTGGTAAAGAATCCACCTGCCAATGCAGAAGACATGGATTTGATCCCTGGAGATGTGGTAAGATATCCTGGGGGAGGAAATGGCACCCCACTCCAGGATTCTTGCCTGGGAAATCCCATAGACAGAGGAGCCTCGTGGCTTGCAGCCCATGGGGTCGCAAAGAGTGGGACAAGACTTAGTGATTAAACAACAACAAAGCTGATTGACAGACAAGGTTGTGATGGTTTCAGGTGAACAGCAAAGGCACTCAGCCATACAGATACATGTATCCACTCTCCCGCAAACTCCTTCCCAACCAGGCTGCCACATGACATTGAACAGACTTCCCTGTGCTGTACAATAGGTCCTTGTTGGCTATCCACTTTAAATACAGCAGCGTGGACATGACCATCCCGAACTCCCTAACTCTCCATTTCCTCCATCCTTCCCCTCGGCAATCACAAGTTTGTCCTCTAAGTCAGTGAGTCTCTTCCTGCAAAACAGCTCTTCCTGGGGAAGGGAAACTGGCAACACTTATAGAGAAGCTGAGGAGGAGGAATTCTGTACAGGATAGGATGGGCCAAAGAGGAGGGCAGCTGCCCAGTCAAGCGCCCATCAATTAACAGAGATGAATTGACGTCCCTCTGGGCAGAGATGCTGGCAATTTCGCCATCACTCTCTATTGCCCTAAGCTGGCTGGTTCACACATGCCTGCTGTTTGCCAGGCCTCTAGAGACATCTGCGTTGGTAGGTAGTGGGCTGGGTGGTCTTAAAGATCCCTTCTGTCTCTAGAGTCTTCGGTTCTCAGAAACAAGCACAAATTAATAGGTAGGGATTCTAACCCTAGGTCCAGTGTCTGCCTTATCCATCTCCCTGCCTCTCATGAAAGGCCTGGCCATCTGATTAGACCACAAGGCTGGCAGGTCTTATTTCAATATACCCTCATGTCCACCTCAAAGTGAACATGTCTTGACTTTCCAGGCTACCAAACAGCTTGTAAGGCTTTTAATTCATTTGCTTTTTATACGTGTGGCAGGCAATATGCACATGCTGGTGGAATTTAGTCCTAGACCTTCTTTCACTGTAACAAACCATGTGTCCATGAGGCTGAAGGGAGGGGACATGTAGCACCCTCCCCTCCCAGGTCCCACCTATCGCTACCCACAAGAAGCTATTTGCATTCATCCAAGAACCTGACACTTGCAGAAGCGCCTGACCGGGCTGGCTCTCTCAGCTGTACAAGCAGTAGGTTGAACTGGCTGGTCCCATGGAGCTCTCCCATCCTCCCACCTAGGAAGCTGGAAGAGACTCAACTAGGCTCCTTAATCGGTAAGCTGATGCCCCGAGTGGTGACCCTACTCTGGGTCAGCAAGTTGGTGACTTGGGTGGCACGTGAGGTGATACTGCCTGGTTCTCATTTTACTTTAATGGGAGAGACTGTGAAGACAAACTGGCATCTAATCAGAGGCATTCCAAAGGGGACAACCCATTAAATCAGAGCATGTTCTTTCAGGGCCATAACAGAAGTGGGGGAGGGCACGTCCAAATGTGCATGGGTCTTCCGAGCCCCAGCCACGTAGTGGTTTAGGTTCACTGTATGAATCAAGTCACTGAATCCTAATAAAAATCCCACACACTACAAAGGTGGCACTGCTATTAACTCAGTTTTAAACTAAGTGGCTTGCCTAAAGTCACAGAGCAAGGAAACAACTGATCTGGGATTCACTCCCAAGCTGAGCTGAAAGGCAGTTGTTCTCACCAGGGGTGGCAGCTACAGGAGTGGGCCAGGGGACGAAGGGATAATTCTCTCCCTGAAAGGGACATTTAGCAATGTCTGGAAGCATTTTTGGTTGGCAAGTGAGGAGAGTCCAGAGATGCTGCTAAAGATCCTATAATTGCACAGGACACCTCCCTTCGAAGAATCATCAAGCTCAAAATATCAATAGTGCTGATGTAGCCATTTAAGAAACACAAAGCAAGACTCACATAGGAAAGTCACTGCCCAGAGCTCCTACGATTAACTGCCCATAGCTCCTACGATTAACTGCCCATGGGGACACAGGCAGCATAGTGTTTAGAGGGAGACATGGGCAGAGGAGCCTGGCAGGCTACAGTCCATGGGCTCACAAACAGTCGGACACAATTTAGCAACTGAACAAGAGAAAGGCAAGGACTGGGTTGAAACTTCAGCTTCGGGAGTGACGATCTACCACAAGATGGCGCTAGTGAGTGGTAATGGTTACATCTTTATTTCTTTGATGTCATTTTTTTCATTTCAATGCAGATTATGCTATTTTAACCTGTTAGGGCAAAAATACTCAGTGACTCATGTGTCAAGATTTGCATAGCGGATTTTGTGAGCTTTCGACAGCTCTATCAGGGTTCCTAGAGTTAAGGATGACTTTCTCCTTGGGGAGTTTGGGGGATCTGTGCTCACTTGCCACTGTCCTGAATCGTTTCGCACTTAACCTGATGTCCGATAAATGCTAGTCTGAATTCTTGGGGGACAGCATGAGAGCTGAGTACAGAAAGCAGCATTCTGTCTGGCAGATCTCGGAGAAGGCGGAGGGCGGAAAGAAGGGAAGGGAAGGTTTTTCACGCAGAAGAACTGTAAGAGAAAAAAGTGATAGACAACAAAGGACAGCTACTGGCACTCGGAAAGGGTTAAGACTGGGAAGGAGGACACAAAGGTGTTCAAATCTTGGCTCGTTCACTGATGAGGGACCTTGGGCAGACCTGGTCATCTCTTTTAGTCTCATTTCTTTATGTTTAGCTTGATTTCACAATACCTGTCTTGACAAATCTTGGATTTTTATAGCAAGAAGGTGAGATCATAGGCAAGAGATAACACAGTAAGCTCTAAAAGGGCAACAGGTGGAGGTTATCACTACCCTGTGCTTGTGAGTGTACGTCCCCCGTCTGTCTACTAGCTCCCTGGGGCTATGACCGTGTTCTCCTTGTCTTGTATTCCCTAAAGCACATAGCTCGGAGAAGGTGATGGCACCGCACTCCAGTGATCTTGCCTGGAAAATCCCGTGGATGGAGGAGCCTGGTGGGCTGCAGGCCATGGGGTCGAGAAGAGTCTGACACGACTGAGCAACTTCAATTTCACTTTTCACTTTCGTGCGTTGGAGAAGGAAATGGCAACCCACTCCAGTGTTCTTGCCTGGAGAATCCCAGACACGGGGGAGCCTGGTGGGCTGCCGTCTGTAGGGTCGCACAGAGTCAGACACGACTGAAGCGACTTAGCAGCAGCAGCAGCAGCAGCAGCAAAGCACGTAGCTTAGGGTTTGAACAGGAGAGGGCCTGAGATGTGTATGTTCTGTGAGATACAAAAGCTTATCTGCGTTTCCTTTTAGTGCCCAACTTGTGCTGAGCACTATGAACTTCCACTGTCCCTGTCTGAAGAAAAGCTAGGAAGGATTTCTATAGGAGAGGTAACTGGCTGCCACGCTACCTCACAGGACAAAATTCAGCATTAGTGTACTTGCCGTGTTCTAGGCCTCCCCCATCCCTTACACAGACTCACATTAACCAGACTCAAAAAGACTGATGTACAAACCAGCATATCAAATGATTACCGTACAGGGAAAACAACTGGCAAAGATACCAGACAAATATTCCTGAAGTCAGGACCAGCTGTAAACCAGACGTTGCCTTGGTGAGACAGGAATCAAAACAGAAGGCACTAGTTACACTGAGTGTTTCCTGGCACTGAGCTTCTACCAAGCCTGACATTTCCATCTCTATCACAAGGATACACATTCGCTAAAACCAGATCACGTTCTTGGGTCAGCACACTCTCTTCCCTAGACAATGCTCCCCAGACTCTCCATATTCACACTTCTGTGGTGAGCCAACCCCACTGTGATTAGAAAATTCTGTCTTCAAAGATGTTCCTAGCTTCTGTGAGATGGCAGCCTGGTTTTGCTCTGGACCGAGAGCCATCCTGCCTTGCAGACCCTGGATGTTCCCAACTGTAGGCTGAATTTCTAGCTATTTCCTTACTCTTTCCGATATTTATCACTGGGCTTGTGGAGTGGGTGGGGCACCCCCAGTAACTTCTGGTGGCCTCTGCTCTTTACATCTCTCAGGTGACAGCCTGCTGACGCAGGGATGGGTTCGGTGCCGGGGTTCAGCACCCGTACAGCTTGCATGGCGTGTTACCCTGACATCATCTCCTCTACCGTCCCCAGGATACAACCCAGGAGGGAAACCGGCGACAGAGCCAGTTCCAAAACGGTCCTCAGGGTGACAAAAAGCTCATGGTGAAGATACACTGTATCCTGTTCTTTACACTACTTAGTTAAGAACTGATCTATTTGTGGAAATGTCACGAAGTGCCTCTAGAAACCAGACAGAGGTCAGGATTTAGAATGCTTCCCTTTACCTAACTGCAGAGCTGTGGGCATGGTGCACATAAATGGTGCTATTAAAAGACCTCAAGGCTATTTGCTACTTGTGGTGAGCATGGATCACACATCCAGTAAGAGCTCTCTCTCCTATTTCTAGTAGGGGCTGGGATGCCAGCTGGACGCTCAGCGCACCCCCACCCCCCACCCCAGACCATCATGATTTTTTTGGAGAACTACCAGCCTGATGGAGCTGGCCACGCCCTTCCAGACTTACCTGTCCAGGGAGATGCCCCTGATACTCAGGGAGGGCCAACCATAAAGCCCCGCCTCTCTACCACAACGATAAGTCCAAAGACTGGCATGTGACCACAAGCCTGCCAATGAGAACTCTTCCCTGGGAATTTTCAATGAGAGTTGAAGAGGAAGAGACCAAAGCGATTAGAAGGAGAATTTCTGAGCTGGTAGCAAGCATGTTTCCACTCTTGTGGGAAGGCTGTGCTGCAAGAGTGAAGCTGGCAAGCAGAAAAAAGTGGGAAAGTGAGAGGGAATATTGACGAATTCTGAGTGCTTGCAACTGGGCCTGCCTGTCACACGGTCTGCTGACGTTGAATTCTGAGTGCTTTCAGCTGGGCCCGCCTGTCACACGGTCTGCTGACATGAGTTAACATAATTCTTTCGGTGCTTATAAGTTGGCGTCAGTGACGATACTGTCACTTGCAGCCAAGGAGTCTGGGCTCATTGACTTCTGAGGCACATTCGCTGCCAGAAATGTTTAAGCCAAGTTCCTTAACCACGCTGGTCCTCAATTTGCCTTCAGGAACCAAAGACTTCATGAATTCTCCGGTGGTCCTCTTGGCCCCTGGTGGGGGGTGGGAAGCAGAGCGGAACAGCAAAAGGCAGTGATCATCCGGGCCCAGGAAGCCAGGTGAGCAGGGCTTTGAGGGCAGGCTGACTCAGAATGGGAGTGCACCCCTTTATGAGGGTGATAACTCAGGCAGTCACACTCCCTCATCTGCAACACAAGGACACCACAGGGTGGCTGGTGTGTTTCGTGACCCACAGCACAGCACCAGGCACTGAGAGGAGGTTCCCCCAATGCTAGATCCTGGCTGTTCAGAAAGCAGCAGAAGAGACACCAGCTTTGAGGCTGCTCACCCTCAGTCATCAGATGGGCATCATGGAGAAAAATGTAAGTGTCCTTTCAAAGCCACATTTCTACAAGAAAAACATACGAGGAAGAATGCTAGGTTGAGGCAGGTCTGCTCCTGAGCTGACAGAATGTCTGTGCTGTGAAATCCAACCTCACTTCCTATATATCAATGGAAGTTGTGGAATAGCTTTGAAGCCCCTTTGGCCCCCAAATGCTGTAATTCTCAGGGCAAGAGACATAATAACTGCTAACAGATACTGAGAGTCTGTAAAGAACTAAGCACTTTTTAATCCTCGCCACAGCCACAGGAAGAAGGGACTTGTTTCTCCCCACTTCACAGACAGGCAAACTGAGGCAAAGACAGGTTAAGTGCCTTCTTTAGGTTTGAGCAGGAAGAAGCGGTTGAGCCAAGATTCACTGCCAATCTGACCCCAGAACCTGCAGTTTAACCACTGCAATGATAATGCACACACAGACAGACAGACAGACAGACACCCACACTTTCTCCCTCTGTACGGCCAAGTGGTAAAGAAACTGTCTGCCAATGCAGGAGACGCGAGAGACGCGAGTTCGATCCCTGCATGAGGAAGATCCTTTGGGGGAGGAAATGACAACTCACTCCAGTATTCTTGCCTGGGAAATTCTGTGAACAGAGGAGCCTGGCGGGCTACAGTCCATGAGGTCGCAAAGAGTCGGACACGACTGGGCGACGACGTGTGCAGGCACTCATGTGCTGATGCCCAAGCAGCGCCCCCCTGCTGCTCACCGAGGTTGTCCAGAGCAGCGGCATGAGGGTTGCTGGACAACCTCCCCAGCCCCCTCCTGTGCCCTCTCGCCCCACCTGGGCTGCCAGGTCGAGGCTCCTGCCTGAGCCCACCTCCCATCACAACCCCTCCGGCCTGGTTCCGTCAGCCTGGGGACGGAGGAGCCCCGCCTGCGAGGCAGGCCTGTTCTCTGGCCACGCGGGGGTGGCACCAGATGGTCTAGTGTTGTTTTCCTGGATTTTTTTTTCCTTTGTCTGCTTCCCAAGCACACGTCTCTGGGGGACTGTCCTCAGAAGGGGGCATGGCGCTCAGGGGAGAGCGCGGGCTTGGGAGGCCGGGCACTTAGATTCTGGCTCCTCCATCTCCTCTGCAGCTTCGGGCTATCACGTCACACTCCAGGGTCTGTTTCCACATCTGTGAAATGAGGGCAGGAGGCTGGGTTCAAGCAGGGTTTCATGAACATCCCTCAGCATTCCTGTACATGCATCTCCATGTACAGGGGAGATCCCCTGTACATGGAGATGGCAATCCACTCCAGTGAACAGAGGAGCTTGGCGGGGTACAGTCCGTAGGATTGCAAAGAGTTGGATAGGACTTAGCTATAGAAACAAGAACAGATTCCCTTGCTGTGGGCGCTGTCCTTGGCACTGGAGAATGCTGAGCAGCGCTCCAGCCTCTGCTCACGAGATGCTTAAATCACAACTGTCTTCACACACACACACACACACACACACACACACACACACACACACACACGGTCAGATGTGCGCTGGGGGCAAAACTGCCTCAGGCTGAGTACCACTAGATGAAATGGTGTCAAAGGAACTAACGTTTCGGGCTCAGCAGCACCGTTACCGTGTCCTCTCTCCGACTTCTCACACCATCCTGTGCCTGCCTCCTATCCCTCCAGATGCTGGGCATCATAAAGGTTCTCGACAAAGCAGGGATGATGCTTGAAAGACCCCACCCAAGAGCATCCCCCCACTTAGGAGACCTGGCTCCTTGCACACGAGAGCAGCCAGGTAGACCCCAATTCTTCATGGACTTGGCCAGATGCGAGCTCAGTCTGCAGACGTGTTTCTCCCCTTAGGAATGTCCCATAGTCTGTATCTGGGAAGAGAAATATTAGGAAGCGGGCTCAGGACAAAGCTCCACCTCCAAATAAATTTTTATTATCAACCAAGCTGAGCCACAGGGCTTCTCTCATAGCTCAGTCAGTAAAGAATCCGCCTGCAACGCAGGAGACTCAGATTTGATTCCTGGGTTGGGAAGATTCCCGTGGAGAAGGACATGGCAGCCCACTCCAGTATTCTTGGCTGGAGAATCCCATGGACAGAGGAGCCTGGTGGGCTACAGCCAATGGGGTCACAAGAGTTGGACACGACTTAGTGACGAAACCAAAGCTAAGCCACACTCCCATCTGGTTTCTGTGCAATTTCTCAAATGTTTTACAATCTAGAGGAACCAGGGTAATGATTAAGGCTCCTTTCAAAAACTCCAGAATCTAGCACTTGGCAGATGCTACAAAAACATTCACTGATTTGACTTGTTGAGGGATAGCCCAGGAATGGGATGGCCTGTAAAGTAGTGGTTTCCCCATTACAAGAGGGAAAACGGAGGGTGACGGCCACACAAGAGAAACGATCCGGAGGCAAGCTTAAACCTGAGTTTCAAATTGGATTACGTATCTTTAAAAATAAGTGCCAGGTTTGAGGTTCTACGGTACTGTGGCTTGGGAGAAAATGAAGTAAATCCAAAATAACTAAATAATAATAGTAATAAAAGACCCTGAAATTCTGGGAGTTGAGTCACTTATCCAAGGGAACACCAAGAACATCTTGAAAACCATCCCTTTTTAAACAAGCCAGAGAATATTGTGTTACTCACCCAGCCAGACCATCTGGCTTTAAGAGTCACTCGACTTAAAACAAAAACATCACCCACTTGCTTTTATGTCCTCTCTCAGTTTGGGTTTCCCCAAAAGAAGAGCCTGAGAAAAGGCTGTGAGATGGGTGGCTCATCTGGAAGCAACCCCAGGAAGCAAGAGTGAGGGAGCAAGGAGGGGAGGTAGGAAGCACAGCCACCATGAGCATGTGCTGTGAGCATCAGAGGCTCGGGTCTCTGAGACCACCTGAGATGCCTACAGAATTTCCCAGAATTCTCTGCATGATGGGCAGGAAGCGGGAGCCCTTACCCAAGGGGCTGGCACCAGGGTCATTCATTGCTTTGCACTGTGGACCATGCCAGGTCTGTCTGCAACTCTTAGCTCACATTGGGCTGCCCCGGCAGCTGCAACTGAAATGAAATGCTAGGCGAGGGGACAGGCCCTGGGGCACTGGAAGCAGCAGCAGGCCTCAATTCACTGCACCGTGTCCAGCCTCTCACTAGTCTCCATGGTCCAAACCACAGCCCTGCATACTGGCTGAGTCCAATCATAATTTGTATACCTGTCACTGTGGAGCTGGAGAACACTCTTGAGGTCTCTTTGACTGCAAGGAAATCAAACCAGTCAATCCTAAAGGAAATGAGCCCTGAATATTCATTGGAAGGCTTGAGGCTGAAGCTGAAGCTCCAATGCTTTGGCCACCTGATGTGAAAAGAGCCAACTCACTGGAAAAGACCCTGATTCTGGGAAAGACTGAGGGCAGAAGGAGAAGGAGGCAACAGAGGATGAGATAACTGGATGGCATCACTGACTCAATGGTCATGAATTTGAACAAACTGTGGGAGATGGTGAAGGACAGGGAAGCCTGGCGCGCTGCAGTCTATGGGGTCGCAAAGAGTCCAACACGACTGAGCGACTGAACAATAACAACAGTGTCTCCATGAGAAAAGAACCTCGCGAGGTTAGAGACAAGGTCTCATCCCCTACGGGGGGGTCTGGTAAGGAGACAGCGATTCTTGTAGGAAAAAAGCATGATTCTGGTGAACACCTGTCCTCAGTGTCTCTAAGTTGCTTCCACTTCAGAATGAGGAAGGGAGCTAAGCTGAATCAGAGTTCCTNTAGAGACAAGGTCTCATCCCCTACGGGGGGTCTGGTAAGGAGACAGCAATTCTTGTAGGAAAAAAGCATGATTCTGGTGAACACCTGTCCTCAGTGTCTCTAAGTTGCTTCCACTTCAGAATGAGGAAGGGAGCTAAGCTGAATCAGAGTTCCCTGAGAAGCATCACACTGGCAGGATGCTTTTAGAGAACGCATTCTGAGGTTGCATGGACTGGAGAAATGCTCCATCCTAAAATATGTCTTTGGGCATCTCTGTGGTTCCACTGAGAATCCCGGTCAGCATGCTCTCAGTCAGAAAAGTCCAGAGTCATTTGGCCACAGAAAGCTTCTGTTATAAAACTCAGCATTGTCGAGAGAAAGTGGAATACTCAAGAAGGCATGTTGGGTAACGTTTGCCAAGAGAAGCCTCTGGTTCCTTTCAGCTCAAGAATTCTATAATCACTGTGAACTTCTGCCTAAACTGAGCATGATAGACTTACTTGATTCAGGAAAAAATGCAAACCCAGTGCTTCCAAAGGTGAGGAGGCGGGGAGCCTGCAACCATGACTGGAGGTGTTCCAAGAGGGTGGATGAGCCTGGCCCATTTATGCTTTTTTTTTTTTTTGCTTGTGTATATGCTCAGTTGCGTCTGACTGTTTGTGACCCCATGGACCATAGCTTCTCTGTCCGTGGGATTTTGCAGCCAAGAATACTGGAGTAGATTACCATTTCTCCTTCTCCAGGGGACCTTCCTGACCCAGGGACAGAACCCTGCGTCACCTGCATTGCAGATGGATTCTTTACCCACTGAGCCATGGGGAAAAAGTCAACTCATCAACAGTGCAGGTAATACTGAGATAGAATTCAAATATGGGAATTGGATAACATCAGACCATCTTCACTTGGGATCCACGTTTGTGCTTGTGTGGTCAGTGTGAACCCTTGATATTATATACAACCCATGTGAATGCATATTTTTCCTGGATAAGGACTCAGCGCTTTCAAGAGACTCATAAAGGGGTTGGTGAGTTCCCAAAGTCTAAGCACCCCCACCCCAACTCCACAATGGCACAGACAGGCAGTCCTCACCCTCCACAGGACACGCAGAGCCAGACACCGTCAGCCCTAGGGTGAGGACAGGAGGTCTGGACAGTCCCTGTTTCTTGTTGGAATTCGGCCTCCAGTGTACTAGGTAACGGACTCTCTGCACTAACTCCTGTCACGTTTGTTATCTCTCTGATTTTGGCTCCATACTTGACCTCTCTGGGCCCTGGTTTATCTGTCAGTGGGGAAAAGCACGGTATCATTGTAAGGGTCAAAGAGGATGATGAACCATCACAAACAGGCCAGTTTAATAGCAGTGGTGTATGCAACCAAGTTACCCATCCTTTCAAAAGCAGGCGAGACTTTCCTTGTTATCCAGTGGTTAAGAATCCACCTGCCAATACAGGGGGCACGGATTTGATCAGAGATCTGGAAATACCTTACCTGCCGAGGAGCTGCTAAGCCCGTGAACCAAAGCCACTGAACCTGCACTCTGGAGCCCACAGGCCAGCATAACGAGAAGCCCGCACACCGGAACTAGAGAGTATTCCTCGCTTGCTGCAACTAGAGAAAGCCTGTGCAGTAATGAAGACCCATCAAATAAATCAATATTAAAAAAAAAAAAAAAACAGAAAAATCTTTGCTTCTTGGTTGAAAGTTAAGAGGGAGAAATGTTTCATCTCTGATTCAGATCTTGCTAGGCAATTCACACCTAATATTTGACAACTAAACACTTTCTCCCATGGAGGAGGAAGTGGCCACCCACTCCAGTATTCTTTTCTGGTAAATTCCACAGACGGAGGAGACTGGTGGGCAAAAGTCCATGGGGTCACAAAGAGTTGGATATGACTTAGCACACACACACATGACACTTTCTAGTCTTTTTAAAAAAATTAATTAATTTTAATTGGAGAATAATTACTTTACAATAGTGTGATGGTTTGGTGGTTTTTGCCATACAGTAACCTGAATAAGTCACAGGTATACGTGTGTCCCCGCCATCCTGAACCCTCCCAACACCCCCTCCACCCTATCCCTCTGGGTTGTCTTGCTTCATGCATCAAACTTGCGCTGGTCATCCACTTTACATATGCTACTTTCTAGTCTTCAGAATTGCTTTTGGCTTGATGTATTGCTCATTGCCCTTTCTTGGATGGACTTGTTACTCTTGCTTTTTCAGACTGCGTCCTGCTGGGGGCTGGGCTCTGGGGAAAGGGGTCTGCTGTCCCCTTAGCCCCCTTTGCTTGGACCAAGCCATCAATGATACCTTCACTGTGGTGGCCCTTGGACACTGGGGTCTTTGGACAGGTTAGTGGGTTGGAGGTCTAGGGGTGGTGGCAAGGCTACCAATTGAAACTGATCACACACCTCAGAGTCCCTGAGACAAATCCAGTCATGCCTTGTTTAACAAGGTGAAAGAGTCTACAGTGATTCCTAATCATATCAGGGGTCCTTAGAGAAACAAGTAATGATGTCACTGATGTAACAAACATTGATCATTATTTTAATGTTTAAGAGTGTCTTACAATATCTACACTGTTTCTCAGACTATGAAATTTGCCTGTGGAAAATCTCACTAAAATGTATATATGTAAAAAGACCTGAACAGACTACAAAATGTCTAAAATAGTCAATATTAGTAGTAATCAAAAAACTAGAAATGTTAAACTTTATTTTTCACCTATAAAAGTAGAAAAGTCAAGAGGGCAGTAAAACAATACACTTAGTTATTGATTAAGGAGAAATGTTATTGCTCTTCAGTCGCTAAGTCATGTCTGACTCCGCCACTCCATGGACTAGAGCATGTCAGTTCTCCACTATCCCCTGGAGTTTGCTCAAACTCATATCCATTGAGCCGGTGATGCTATCTAACCATCTAGTCCTCTGTTGACCCCTTCTCCTTTTGCCTTCAATCTTTCCCAGCATCAGGGTCTTTTCTAATGAATCAGCTCCTTGCATCAGGCGGCCATAGTACTGGAGCTTCCATCAGTCCTTTTGATGAATACTCAGGGTTGATTTCCTTTAGGATTGACTGGTTTTATCGCCTTGCGTTCCAAGGAAGAGTACACTGGTGATAATATTTTATAACTTAATTTAGGCAAATTTATATGTTTAAGTTGTTTATTTATATGTCTAAAACTAAGTCAGAGATATAAGCCCAGTAAAGTCCATCAGCACTATTTATAATAACATAATAGTAGAACACAGTAATCTCTATACTAAATACAACAGAAAGAATACTATGCAGCTGTTAATTACATTAACAAAATTACATTACCAAATATTGAAATAATAGCATTGTAAAATACTAATGTTATATGTAAATGAGAAAAGCAGGATTTTAAATTATGTGATGAAAGCTTGAACAAGGAAAATATCTTCAAGAGACTCTAAAATATTAAGAGCGCTTTTTCTTTCCTGTGTGACTTGGGTGATTTTTCTTTATCAATCTGTTTTCTATTATATATTTTCCAATATTTCAAAGAAGAGCACTATTAATTTCATATTGAAAACAAGTATGATTTTAAGAACCTTCAAAATGTGTTTGCAAACCATACAATAAGATACTTCTACATCCTGGTTCAGGTCTACCAAAAGATTCTCAAACACAGGATCTACTGTTTTTTAAGAATGTCACATTTTTACCCGGGGAAACGCTTCTACTTCCTAAAATATATATATATATAGGGTCTCAGTTGTGGTACACAGGCTTTGTTGCCCCTGGACATGTGGAATCTTAGTTTCCAGATCAAGATGGAAGCTGTGTCCTCTGCATTAGAAGGTGGATACTCAACCAGTGGACCACCAGGGAAGTCCTAATTCCTGCCACTTACTCAAATTCAAATCATGCTTGAAGACCGAGCAAATTTCCTCTTTACCAAGTCATTTGCAAACATTTACTGAGCACCTATTGGCTCCTGTGGAAAGAGAAATAAACAAAAGCTGTGCCCTTGAGAAGTTCAGCTGCATTGGGGGATGTCAGTGCTTAATTACACAAACAAAAGAAGAGAACTCGCAGGGGCAAATGCTCTACCTGGGGGTCTGCACTTGGAGCTTATTCCTGAGAAAGCCCTGGGAATCTGCCAAATGAGAACACTCACCAAGGTAGCCTGATGCCAAAAAGCAGGTGATGCCAGGTGAGCCAGGCAAAGAGGAGTGTGCCTGACAAAGAAGATACTAAGGAAGTGTAAACACAAGCAGGTTTGAAGAGCATGTGGTCTTCAGCTCCACAGCTGGCAGGAGGGCAGATATACTGAGCTGGGTAATGTCAAGTGAAGGCTGAGGGCTTATGATCATGCTAATGAGCCTTGAAATGAGTGTGCAAGCATGGCAGACTCTGCACAGCTTTGGGTTTTAGAGGCTAGAATGAAGGCGGGGCAAGAGGCAGGGAATCCCACCGAGCACAGACTGAAGCATGGAGGAGAAGCTGCAAACACAGGAAACATGAACTTCACAAGGGGATACATGACCTCTAGGTGACCCTCACAAAGTACTAGGAATATGTCAGGCAAAAGCAGTGCGCAGGGTGAGATGTCACATTCAGAAGCAAGTCTTTCATTCAGCAAAACCTGGCCACTTGCAGGAGAGCTAACAAGATATGCCAAGCATCTCTGATCCAAATCTTTAGAAGGATGCCAAGTAGACCACTAATTCTGGAGGATATTTGTAGGTAAAAGCCCCAAATGCAAAAGAGTTCCATGTGGCAATCAAGTTTGGGAAATGCTAGATGAAATTGGACTTTCTGGACTTCTCAGAGCCATTAATAAGCTAATGAGCACTATGACTCTCCAAATGATGGCTGCTTCCCAAATTATTGTGCCAATGAACCCTTCTTTCCCTAAATGACTAGTGTCCTTGGGAACACACTTTGGAAGAAGCTATCAGACCATGTTGTATGTGTGTATATGTGTGAGTGTCTGTATGGCACCTAGGATGCGGTTCTTTTTTTAATTCTACCTAACCTTTTCTTTTTTAAATATTTATTTATTTGGTTGTACTAGGTCTCAGTTGTAAAATATGGGATCTTTAGTTGTGGCATGTGGGGTCTAGTTCCCTGACCAGCCTCCCCACCTTGTAAGTGCAGAGTCTTAGCCAATGGGCCACCAGGGAAGTCCTTATACAATACAGTTCTGATATAGATAAATATTCCCATAAAAGGCTCACGAGCATTTGTAATGATGTAACCCTTTTAACTTTCATGCATTGGAGAAGGAAATGGCAACCCACTCCAGTGTTCTTGCCTGGAGAATCCCAGGGATGGGGGAGTCTGGTGGGCTGCCGTCTATGGGGTTGCACAGAGTCGGACACAACTGAAGTGACTTAGCAGCAGCAGCAACCCTCAAGGAGGATTCATCAGTGCTGGAAGATCCTGTGTTCCTCTGAGCCATTCTCTCAAAATTTGCTGCCCCAGGGTGACCTTCGGTTTCAATGGCACTCCACCACCATCTACCTGGATGGCTTCTTTTATCTAGGAGTCTTAGTCCAGGGCTGAACAGTGACCCCACAGAGAATGGCTCCTGTGTGCTCAGATCATTCATTCTTGCTTCTTCCAAACCATGCTCCATGCCTGACCCATCTCAATTGCCACATCCCACTTGCTTGTGCTTCTTCTGTTTGCCTTCCTTTCTTCCCCAACTCCATCTGCACTTTCTGAGTGCCAGGGACTGTGGATTTCATGCTGGACAGTTCTACTCTATCCTCAGTTGACCCTATATTTAAAGCCAGAATCTCGCAAAGAATCTAAACTCAGGTGCAATTCTCTCTCTCTCTTTTTTTTAAAGTCACATGTATCATTGAAGTTTGTGTACTGCTCTTGGTTGCAACATAATTCACCTCTTCATTTGTGACTCTGATATTTGTGGAAAAATATTGTCCCCAAATGCCATTAGTTTCATCTCCTCAATCTGTCTTTCCTGACACTTCATCGATGCTTCTCTGGCTCTAATTCATCACATCGGACATAATGCAAAAATTGAATTAAAACATTTCAGAGCAGGAGGAATACAGATTATGACATAGGATGTGGTTAACATTGTGAAAGGTGATACTCGAGAAGATATAATCTGAAAACGCTTAAAGAGGAAATTACTTTAGGAGGAAAAGAAAAAACAGCCCAGTGTAGGTCTCTCTAAGTGTTGGCAACACACCTATACAGCAGATAGCTTTTTGTTCTGGGCTGATGACTTCACACTATGTAGCTACAGTGAATTCCCTAAGGCTTCTCCATTGAAGCTGCCTTTTCACTAGGAAAAAGTTTCCTATCATCCCTGGGGGAGACAGTCTTATTATCCAAGAAGGGCTCAGGGAAGTAAAGTGATGAGCGCCTGGGCAGGAATGAGTGTCACCGTTGCTTGACTGTGAATTCCAGAAGGGAAGATACAGGTGTCCGTGGCTTATCACCGTATGTCTAGGACCTAGCACAGGCCTGGTACATACTAGATACTTAACACAGTAATTATGTCTACTACATGCAAACAAGTTCCATTCTGACAGTGCATTCATAAATCCAACAAAGTTAGCTGAGGTATCCAACTAACACGATCGGCTATATAGTACCGTATGGTAATAGGCTTATAACACTTTTCACACAAATAACACATAAAAAACAAACACAGAAGATAAAGAAAACCTTTTTAAATCTTAAAGAAGAGTACTGTGAAAAGTACAGTAGTATAGTCCAACAGCTGGCACACAAGGGCTGGCATCAAGTGAACAGGCAAGAAGAGTTACTGACTGGAGGGAGGCAGAGGAAGTGGGAGACAGTAGAGCTGAAGGGTTGTTAGGAACAGAAGATGGATCCCACACCGCAGGTGGATTCTTTACCAGCTGAGCCTCCAGGGAAGAAGGCATTCCTTTTTATACCCAGCTATACTTCCTCAGTCGTGTCCAACTCTTTGCGACTCCATGAACTGTAGCCCACCACAGTTGAGTATAAAGACTGCACACACTAAGTGCATAATAATCCATGTTAAGTACATTAATAGGTGAAAGCTAAAACCATTTTCTGTTGGGTTCCCACCTAGGTGAAAAGGGGCAAACNCCTCCAGGGAAGCAGGCATTCCTTTTTATACCCAGCTATACTTCCTCAGTCGTGTCCAACTCTTTGCGACTCCATGAACTGTAGCCCACCACAGTTGAGTATAAAGACTGCACACACTAAGCGCATAATAATCCATGTTAAGTACATTAATAGGTGAAAGCTAAAACCATTTTCTGTTGGGTTCCCACCTAGGTGAAAAGGGGCAAACATTTATTGGGCGTCAACTCTGCACTAGGAACTATACTCAAGGCATTACATGGGTGAAGTCATTTCATTCCTACAATAATCCGAGGCATACATTTTTTTCTGAAGTTTTACTTCATGTCTTTCCTATCACAATATCTCCTTCCTACTACCTCAAAATGAAGCACCATGGTTGAAGGGAGGAAGGGCTCTGGAGATTAATTCCCTGGGTTTCCAGGCTGCCTCTGCCATTTTGCAACTGCGTGTGACTTTGACTGTATTATCCAACTTCTGTGAGCCTTCCAATTTTGCTAAGAAAGATTTCAAGAACTAAATGCTGAATTTTGTCAAATGCCTTTACAGCATCTATCGAGATGGTCATATGCTTGTTCTCCTTAGGTCAGTTTACTAAGATGAAAAATGTTACAGATCTCCTAATGCTGTAATTCCAGAACAAATTCCATTTGATCATGGAATATTTTTTTAATGCACCGCTGAATTCTGCTAATGTTTTATTTAGGATGTTTGCTTTGATGTTCATAAGTGAGATTGGACTATAGNTCCAACTTCTGTGAGCCTTCCAATTTTGCTAAGAAAGATTTCAAGAACTAAATGCTGAATTTTGTCAAATGCCTTTACAGCATCTATCGAGATGGTCATATGCTTGTTCTCCTTAGGTCAGTTTACTAAGATGAAAAATGTTACAGATCTCCTAATGCTGTAATTCCAGAACAAATTCCATTTGATCATGGAATATTTTTTTAATGCACCGCTGAATTCTGCTAATGTTTTATTTAGGATGTTTGCTTTGATGTTCATAAGTGAGATTGGACTATAGTTTTCTATTTCTGTACAGTCTTCATTGAGTTTTGGCATCACTGTTATGATTGCTTTATAAAAAGAATTTGGAAGTTTTCCTTCTTTTTCTTTCTGAGTTGCATATCTTAAAAGATGTGTAGGAATCACCCATCAGGAGGACATTGTGGGGATAAAAGAAAGACGCATAATAGCAAAGGCACAAATATAAGAAGCAAACATTGGTATGTGAGATTTACTGAGTGCCTGCCACCTTCTCCTCCTAGTCAATCCCCAATGTCTTCTCAGAGACCGCTGAATACAATGGTTTTCTCCTTCACATTGATCATGATATTTCCTATATTAGTGTTTTTTTCCTTCTTCAGCAAGATTATGAGACCCTTTGTTCACTGCAGAGAAGCAGAAAAAAAGTTCTTAAATGAAATTCCAGCAACACACTGCTATCTAAAGAACTGGACTAAGGTATATAAATAATAAAGTCACTCACATACTTACTCAGTCACTCATTTACCCAACATTTATTAAGCCTGTTGGCAAGATCTGGAAAAATAAGATATCACCCTGCTCAAGATCTCAGAGTCTAAAATAAAGAAATAACAGTGGTCTGGCTTCCTAGGTGGCTTGGTGATATAGAATCTTCCTGCCAGTGCAGGAGATGTGGGAAGTGTGGGTTCGATCCTTGGGTCAGGAAGACCACCTGAAGGAGGAAAAGGCAACACACTCCAGTACTCTTGCCTGGAAAATTCCACGGACAGAGGAGCCTGGTGGGCTACAGTCCATAATCACAAAGAGTCAGACATGACTGAATGGCTGAGCATGCATGCACACAGTCCTAACATGCATGACAAACTAAGTTACTGGATAGATTTTCTTCAACTGATAATTTTCCCCACAGATTTTTCTTAAACTTCGAGTGCTGGCCAGCTCATACTCAAAGATCATATCAAACAAAATGAAGCATTACCAAGATTAGTTGGAGGCAGTAGCAATATTGGAGTTTTACAACTACTTCTGGCAGACCTATTGCTGTGGGGTCATCTTGTACCTTGTGCTAATGCCTTTTCGCAAGTCACTTGTCAGAATGAAATATACTCACGTGTCACTGTGCTCCATTAGAACAGCATATCTGAGGATCAAAATGTGCAGTTCCCAGGGAAATAGAACATACTACTGGGACAGAGGCGCCTGGTGGGGCTGCGGTCTACGGGGTTGCAAAGAGTCGGACACAACTAAGCAACACACACACACACACTGGGTACACAGTAGGTCCACAGTAAGAGATTACTCACAGGCTCACAGTTTGACATTCAGCTACATGAACCTTGAGTTTGTACAAGGTATATACTGCAGGGCCTAAAATGTAAGACAACTCCACCTCCTTCAAAGGGACACCCTGGAGCAACAGCCCCTCTTCATAGGGATTTGGGGAAACAAACAATAAATGATAGTAAGAATCAACGTGAATTGAGGACTTGCTTCACACATATGTGGTGTTTGGTACATAACATCTTATTTCTTTTTTACAAGAACCTCATTTGGTAATAATAGTATTGCCTACATTTTACTATAAACCGTTTAGTTTACAATGGTTACAGATTTACAGAAAACGTATGGATACAGAGTGCTCTCATCAGTTCAGTTCAGTCGCTCAGTCGTGTCCAACTCTTGGTGACCCCACGAACCGCAGCACGCCAGGCCTCCCTGTCCATCACCACTCTCATAAATCTACCTAAAACTGAGTTTCCTCACCATCGACACCTATGGCACATTTATCCCCAGTGATGAATTAATATCGACACGTCATTATTAACTGAAATCATACTTTATTCAGAGTTTGTCATTTTTTCCCTTCACTTTGTCCTTTGTTCTCTTACAGGATGCCACTCAGAGTGCCGTAGCACATTTATTTATGTTTCCTAGGCTTCTCTAGACTGTGAACGCTTTTCAGACTTTGCTCATTTTTGCCCATCTTTTAACAGTTTTGATGGGAACTAGTCGGGCATTTNACTTTATTCAGAGTTCGTCATTTTTTCCCTTCACTTTGTCCTTTGTTCTCTTACAGGATGCCACTCAGAGTGCCGTAGCACATTTATTTATGTTTCCTAGGCTTCTCTAGACTGTGAACGCTTTTCAGACTTTGCTCATTTTTGCCCATCTTTTAACAGTTTTGATGGGAACTAGTCGGGCATTTTGTTGAGTGACTCTCAACTGGGGCTCGAGTGGTGCCATCATGTTTAGGCTGGGGGGTCCTCATCACACCACCTCAAGGGTGCACACTATCAACGTTACAGCACTGTTGGTACTGACCTTGATCAGCTGGCTGAGGTCATGTTCATCAGGTTTGTCCACTGAAAAAAGGCTCCTCTTCTGGGAAAGAAATCATTATGTGGAGCCCACAATTAGGGGATGGGGAATTATGCTCCAGCTCCTTGAGGGGATTCTCTACAGAAATCATCTGGAATTTTCTGCACTGGAAATTTGTCTGGAAGCAAATGATAACCCAATAGCGATGAGCTCACCCACCATCCAGATCTTGATTTCTAATACCACTGTTCAATAAAAGGAACTGGGAATTTCAGAGAAAAGGGCTGCTTCTAGGGCTGGGGCACGGACTATACAAGATGAGTCTGGAGTGTTAAATAGAGCTTAAATACAAACACACACACACACACACACGTCCACACCCACACCAACAGACATGTGTCAAAAGGACATAGGAGCCAGTTGAGAGAGTTCTCAATGGCTGAAGCTGAAACAATTTGAGTAACAAAATAATGTAGAATTAAACTATAACCCAAAGTAACAAATAAACATCCACAAGTCCATACTGACCCCCCCAAAATGATTATATTACCAGTTTTTAAAGATGAAAGCAGGTTCATAACTTGTCCATGATCACACAGCAAATGGAGGTGGGGACAGGACTTAAACCCAGACACTCTGGTTCCAGAAACACATTCTTAAAAGTGAGTGCCAGAAACAGCATTCCACACTCCTTGAGATATGGTGTGCACAAGCCTTAGGAAGGCAGGAAGTATGGCTAGGCTCTCAATAAATGCCTGCATTTGTAATTACCACAATTACTATTATTTCCCAACTCCAGGCCTTCCCCATGCTGCCTGCTCCCGCTGCAAGCACGGCTGTTCTCTCCGATTTCTCTTGCTTGAATCCCACTTGTGTTTCAAGCCAGGCTGAAGCCTCTTCTGACACCCGGCCAGGCTGACTCTATCATCATGACTCTGTTAGCACTCACCTGGGCGCCCCCTCCACCTACTCATGGTCTCCAGTGGCTCAGACCTCACAGTGCACCGAGCCGCAGGAGGGCAGGAACAATGAGCCGCACACAGTTAAGTACTTTAAAAATATCCGTTGCATGAGTGCTCAGAACAGTGTTTGAGCAACAGCAAGCACCTAATGCATGTCTGCCAAATGAATGGATAGAAGGATAGATTGATGGATGGAAGGGGGATGGGTGGGTGAATGAGTGAATGAATGAATGAATCTTCTGGCGGAAACTTGACCCCGTGGAAGAAACAGGCAACATTAACTGTGTCCTGTGATGCTCTCCTGATGCCTACTTGGAAGTGAATCCCCTGGTGGGTCAGTGGCTGGGAGGGGCATTTATATGCCACTAGCCTGCTCCCTCTGGCAAGCTCTCTGTGCCATTAGAGTGGCCTATTTTGTGGCCTCAAACAGCCCCGATCAATAGGAAAAGGGGAGCAGGGTGCTTGGCCGAATTCAGCTCCAGAGCATGAGGGGATTTGGTTACACAGTTGGTGGCAAGGTTGGGAAGACCCAATCCAAGACACGATGCCAAGGAGCTGAGCCCACTGCTAGGAATGGCCTTCTTACTGGTCCTGCTGGAAATAAACACTGTTATTAACAAGATGACTTCCCCCAATGGCTCAGCTGGTAAAGAACCTGCCTGCTTATGCAGGAGATACAAGAAATACGAGTTCGATCCCTGGGTTGGGAAGATCCCCTGGAGAAGAAAATGGCAACTCACTCCAGTATTCTTGCCTGGGAAATTCCATGGACAGAGGAGCCTGGTGGGCTATACAGTCCATGGGGTCACAAAAAGTCACAAAGCTTCTAACTGAGTAGGCATGCACACACACACAAACAGCCTCAGATGATCAAATCCCAGAATCCTCACGCTCTTGAGCTTGCGCTTTTTACTTGTTGATTTTGAGATGTGCCTGTACCAGTGCATGGGAGATGTGTAGACCCTAATGCGGTAACTAACTTCTATTAACAAGAGGCGGCTTTTCTGAATCATTCTACAACATGTCAGATGCTGTGCAAAGTGCTCTTCAAGCCTGGTCCCACTAACTCCTCGCCAATGCCCAACAAGGAGGTCAGGGTCACCAGACCAGGAAACTGAGACATAGAGAAGTCAAGGAAATTCTCCAAGATTACAAAGCCCATGGCTGGCTAAGCAGGAAAATAAGCTCCTGAGTTCAAGCTCTTCAACCACTCCTGTAGGTTTCTCTGCTTTTCCCACTTGGTAGACCCTTGCTGAGACTCCTTGTTTCCCAGAGGCTGTCCTGGGAAAGTGTCCAGCCGTGTCCAGCTGCGCGTCACTGACTTTCGGCCACAGAAACATTTGTGCTGATGGTAATCTTCTCGTGTGTGCGCTCGCGTGTGCGTGTTAAGTCGTTTTAGCCATGTCCCATGTTTTGCAACCACATGGACTGCAGTCCGCCAGGCTCCTCTGTTCGTGGGATTCTCCAGGCAAGAATACTGGAGTGGGTTGCCATGCCCTCCTCCAAGGAATCTTCCTAACCCAGGGATCAAATCCATGTCTCTTAGGTCTCCTGCATTGGCAGGCAGGTTCTTTACCACTGAGCCACNGGACTGCAGTCCGCCAGGCTCCTCTGTTCGTGGGATTCTCCAGGCAAGAATACTGGAGTGGGTTGCCATGCCCTCCTCCAAGGAATCTTCCTAACCCAGGGATCAAATCCATGTCTCTTAGGTCTCCTGCATTGGCAGGCAGGTTCTTTACCACTGAGCCACATGGGAAGCCCAATCTTCTCATATCCACGCCTTACTTATTAGCTCCTCCATCTTCAAGCCAACTCTCCTTGGAGGGAGGACCTGAGGTTTCTTTCTCCCTCTGCATAAGGAGGGCACTCAGTAGGCATCTAATGCCCATTAACAGACTGGCCACTTTACTGGGATTTGTCATCCCCAGGCTGCCGTGTTCCTCTGGCATCTTTGGCTGCTGTGTGGAACTGTCATCTGACCTACTGGAAACGATACTCAATCCCAAAGTGGGCACTTAATAATTTGGATAAGTGGCTTATTCTCTCGGAAACCTTATCAAGGCTCTCAATGGGACTAACAGCCTATCTGCTAGGGTTGTCCAGTTGATACCACAAATATTTTCTGAGTGCTGGGGCCACAGTCTGAGGAGCCTGCAGCCTAGGGTAGGAGGCAGGCGTGCAAGCCAAAGGCTTCAGTAAAGTACGGTGATGGCGAGAATCCGGGCACTTAGGGGGCAACGAAATGCAGGAAGGAGACACCAAACTAAAACTAGCCCAGGCTATCAGAGAAGACTTCCTGGAGGAGGAGAGGCCTGAGCCGAGTCATAAGGGATGAGGTGGAAATGGCTGATGCGGACGTAAGTGTCTTTATGGCCACCTTCAGCACACTGGCCCACATGGAAGAACAGGAGTTGTTAAAGACTAGACGTGGCTCTAACAGCATGCCCTGCTTAAAGGAAGAAGAAGCATTTCCAGAGGCATGGAAGGTGGCATTCCTCTGGAAAAGTCTGCCAAATCAGAACAACGAGGCAAAAAGCAACCATGCCCCATGAAAAAGATAAAACCCTGTACCTTTAAGGCTCAAGAAGCATAGGCTGGATCCTCCCAAGGAGTGGCTCCAAGGTGCAGAGTCAGGAAGTTAAGAGTAAATTTCAGCAGAAGAGGTCTCCTGCTTCTTCAGTCTCGTCCTGCACACGGCCATCACATCATGCCCTGTGCTGTGGTCAGAACCCACCTTCAGCCCTAGCCTGATATCCAGACGGGACAGCTATTCCAGGGGTATCTGCAGCCATTGAAGAGGTCGTCATTCTGCACAGGGTAGACACAAAGCCAAGGCCAAGGCTGGAGGAAAGAGATCCCCAGGCCTGCCAACTGCTAGGGCTCCTGCCCAGCCCCCTGGGTCCCAGCACTGAGTCTCCTCACTCCACCATGCAGCCCGGGATCAAACAGCAGGTACATCTCTGGCCCTGGAGAGGCGTGGTCCGAGCTGCCATCATCCCCATCCCATCCGTGTAGAGGTTCCATCCCAAATGCACAGTGCCCTTTATTACTTCCCTGTGTGTGAGTGCTAAGTCACTCCAGTCGTGTCTGACTCTTTGTGACCTATAGCCCATCAGGCTAAGGTCAGAGCCTGTGGACTGTAGCCCACCAGGCTGCTCTGTCCACAGGGCTCTCCAGGCAAGAATACTGGAGTGGGTGCCATGCCCTCCTCCAGGGGATCTTCCCAACCCATGGATAGAACCCGCGTCTCTTATGTCCCCTGCACTGACAGTCGGGTTCTTTACTACTAGGGACACCTGGGAAGCCCCTTATTGCTTCCCCGAGTAAGGTCTTTTCTGTCCAAGACTGTGGCTTAGCACTGGGCTCCAGAATCAGACTGCTGCCTCTGACGCTGTCTCACAGCTGACGCTCTCTAGCAAGTGTTCCTGGGCACCCTCCTGAACTTCTCCAAGCCCTGAGTGGCTCATCTGTAAAATGGGCACCCTGACAGTGCCTGCTCCCACAAGGCTGTTCTGAGGTTGGAGCGGGTGAAGACATAAAAGCATTCAGGACAGAGCCTGGCAGGGAGCACTCAGGGGAGCACGGATCACTCTCCTTGGTACAAGTCCTGGGCTCCTTGTGAAGCAGGGAATGTACGTGTGTGTGTGTGTGTGTGTGTGTGTGTGTGTGTGTGCGCGCGCGCGCAGAGTCGCTCAGTTGTGACTGATTCTTTGTGGACCCATGGACTGTAGCCCGCAGGCTCCTCTGTCCATGAAATTTTTCAGGCAAGAACACTGGAGTGGGTTGCCAATTCCTCTGCCAGGGGATTGTCCTGATCTAGGGACTGAACCCTGCCTCCTCTATCTCCTGCACTGGCAGCCAGACTATCACTGAGTCACCAGGGAAACCCCAGGAAGCAAGGGGAAAGGCATGCAAACTAAGAGATCCTGCTTCTGGTGAAAGTGCTCCACGAAGGTCAGTTTCTTTAATGGACCAGGAAGACAAGAAGAGAGAGAGAAAATGAAAGAAAGCACAAGAAAATAAGCAAAGATGGAGAATCTCCCAATGTTGCCACAGCCACAGCCTCGGGCTGGGGTCCTGAATCTTTCTTCCAGGTGGAGGAAGGACCCACACGCTTTCCTTTCTCATTCCCAAAGATGAGCTCAGCAAACGCCCACTTTCCCATGGTCTCCCAGCTCTGGTGCTGGCCTCTCCTGTTAAGAAGAGAGGCTCCTCATAATGCAAATAGGAGGCTGAGTTCAAAGGCATGGAGACATCCAGGCCTCCAGCATGCAGAAGTGACCCTGAAAAGTCAGCCACTACTGTCCGAATAAATAGGAGAGAGGTACACCTGGGGCAAGTCAGGCTCTCTGAGCCTCTGTGTATTTATCAAGATCATTGGGACAATAACAAAATACCTAACATGCAGGGTCGCAGTGAGAATGACGTGGCAAGATGTGGCTAACACAAGTTAACAGGACGGGTCATCTTAACGTGTTTAGAGCAATACAATAAAATGTCAGAAGTGACATGTCAAATGCTTTCTAGCTGCCAGGCCAGACCTAAGCGCGTTTATATACTGACTCCTCTGATTCTTAGGCCAACCCCATGAGGCGAGTACTTCAGTACCATATCCATTTTACTCCCAGGAAATTGGGAGGTACGGAGAAGTCCGGTCACAAGCTCAAGGTAACACAGCCAGCAACAGCAGGATGAGCCTTCCTGGCTGAGATCCCCAGGGACTCCATACAGATCTAACCTCTGCTTGCTGACCGCATGGTAAGAAATTAACAAATATTCCTTCTCCTCTCTCTCCTCTCTGGGTTCCTCCGATGGACCAAGCTTGGCTCCTGACACATAAGTACCAGTGAGCTCTGCTGTACCCAGTGAGCTCTGATGAATGATGAAGAGAAGACAGTCTGCTGTGAGGATGAATCCTCCCCTCCCCTGCTCCCTGGACTGGTTATGCCCAAGGATGACCCCAAGGATGANGTGTTAGCATAAATACCTTGTATGAAAAACAGCTGTAATTTACAGGATAGTCACTACACTACACAGAAGAACAGCACTGTTTTGGCCTTTTTGCTAAACTTCTTTTCGATGTTTGACTCAAGAGAAGACAGCTGGACTCTCCTCTCTGCTTTTGCATCCACTCTGTCTTGATCAAACCAGCCAGGTAGCCACTGAGAAACTCCACTGTGCGCCCGTAGAAGAACAGGACTGAAGAAGGCCCATGCGTCCTGAGGATGATCATGAAAATAGTTTGGTCTCCTGGATTCTCTGGAATGGGACCCCTGGGGTTCCTAGGCCACACTTGAGAACTGCTGCTTGAAACCCATTCTTTGCACAGAGGCTGCCAGGAAGATTCAGTTCCCTGCTGATCTGTTCTGTCCTGGGTAAGACCTGAGCCTCCCCACTGGGCATCCTGTGCCCTCTCCTGGACTGCTCTCTCCCTCTCCCGGGCCCCCCTGGCCACACCTCTCCTCTCTCCCTGCGATACCTGCGCAGTCTCTCCTCCTGGCCCACTCCTTCTATCTGGAGATGGACCACAGGTAACCACTTCCCTTAGGAATTCTCTGCTGACCCCTCTACCCGCGGGCCAGGTAAGTGCTCACCCGGGCTCACCTAGCACTCCCTGTTCAGCTCATCCTGATGCTCCCCACACTGGAGAAGGGTGTCCAGGTTAGACATCAGCCTCACGGATTGACCGTGAGCTCATTGAGGGCAGGGGTGTGACACAGCCCAGGGCCCACCTTGCGTGAGACCCACATGTAACATCCATGTCGGTCAGTGCGTTTGAATCTAATTGACCTTGCTCAGTGTACCAAATTAACTTTCTGTCCAGCTCATCCATCCAAATTCCTATTCCGACAGCCAGAAGTCTAATTCCTTCCTTCTGAGAGACACACGCCTTTATCCTCACACTACTGTATTTCCGACGTCAGAATGTCTTACGTTGGTATGTACATTCAGTGTTTCTAATTCCTCTTCTTGAAGGTTGTGGCTAAACTGGTGGTCTATCTTACAATCAGCAGCAGTTTACTTTACGCTGAATATAGTTGTGCTGTGGTGTGCTTCGTCACTCAGTCATGTCCAACTCTTGTGACCCCGTGGACTGTAGCCCGCCAGGCTCCTCTCTCCATGGGATTTTCCAGGCAAGAATACTGGAGTGGATTGCCATTTCCTTCTCCAGGGGATCTTCCCGACCCAGGTCTCCCACATCACAGGTGGATTCTTTACCATCTGAGCCACCAGGGAAGCCCTATTCCAAATACAATGCTGGTAATTCATAGTTGTTCTCCCAATAATCCCCCCAGGCCTGGGTGCACAGAGTGGGGTCTCATTAACTCGAGGAGCTAAGGGACAAGAAGAAAGGAATGGAAGAATTTCAGACAACAAAGCTTAGATGCTGAGAACTGAGAGAGTGAGAAGGGACCATCTCTCTTCAAGTTACTTGATCTAGAAAAACATTGTTTCTGTAAATGTGATTTTTCTGACACCAAAGAGGTTGGTTCCAACCCTATCAAGTTTTGAGACTGACATTATTTTGTTCGGGGGTTTTGTGAGTCATGAGATAAGTTTAATTTTAATCATATTTTATAGTGGTAAGAACACTTACCCTGAGATCTATCTTAACAAAATTTTAGGTTTAGAATATATATAGTGGGTCTTCCCAGATGGTGCTTTGATAAAGAATCCACCTGTCAACGCAAGAGACGCAAGAGACGCAGGTTCAATCCCGGGGCTGGGAAGACTGAGTGCAGTAGGAAATGGCAGCCCACTCCAGTATTCTTGTCTGGGAAGTCCCATGGACAGAGGAGCCTGGCGGATACAGTCCATGGAATCGCAGAGTCGGACACGACTGAGGGACTGAGCATGGCACAGAGACATAAGGTGTGGCTGACCACTGGTGCTGCGTCGTAAGCAGCTCTCCAGAGCTTAGTCCTTGCTTCACTGAAACTCTGTGCCCACTGATCAGTAACTCCTCCTTATCCCCTAACAACGGGAGCCATAAAGTCATCGAACAGATGACTTAATTCAGCCAGGACGTCGTGTTCTGTGGGAGATTAAATACCCTAGTGTGTAAGCCCCCTTAGCTGAGCTATCTTTTACTTGCAGCCAGAAGCATCCTACCGATACAGGTACTACATGAGGCCTGGCTTCAGCATCTGTTTTTCACCTTGCCTGTCATGTGTGAGCAGCTCATCACATCTATGAACAGAATAATACAAATATCTATGAAAGACTTATTCCTGGCAAGCACTTTAGGAAACCTGTTGTGAGTATGAGAAGGAGAAGGGGGCAACAGATGAGATGGTTAGATAGCATCACCTACTCAATGGACATGAATTTGAGCAAACTCTATTACTGGAGGACAGAGGAGCCTGGCGTGCTGCAGTCCATGGGGTCGAAAAGAGTCAGACATGACATACTGACTGAATAACAACAATAACTAGGAATATCATCTCATTTGTGACCTCACAACAAGCCTATGTGCTCAAAGAGAGTGGCCTATTTCTTGTGTTTTGGATGAGAAGGAAACCAAAGCTTGGAAGGGAAAAATAACATAGCAATTCAACAGAAGTACGAGAATGTGAGACCAGGTCACTCTGTGGAGAGTCTAAGTTTCTTCTCCACACCCAGGGCACGTGGGATGCAGGCCCTGACGGACGATGGCTGCAAGGCATCCTACTTCCTGTACGTAGCACAAACACCCCCAGGGACGTCCCCTCCCTGATGAGGTGGGGCGGGGGGCCTCCTGCCTTCTCCCCTCCCCGGGTCCTTTTCTAGCTAGTCCTCCATGTTTGGCATCTTCTAATTACCCTGATTCCTAAATATGCGGAACAATAATATTTCTTGATTGTTTCCTCCTATAATTTCATGTAATAGGTCCCCTCAAATAGGAAGTCCTTAATTTTAATTACATATTATGTTCCCTTTCTGAGGGCAGACAGCTATTTTTTCATCCAGCTAATTGTTGCAGAGACAAAGACAAGGAGCATATGATACCAAATTCAGTATTTGCTAGTTGCTATTACTACTGGGACTCCATTACATTCCCCTGGCTTCCTTTTGAGGAGCTCCTAAAGAGATCTTGGCTTTTTTTTTTTTTTTTTTTTTTTGAAATGTTCTTTTTGGCTTATCCTACCTATGATTTCATAAAGGCCAAACAAATCCTGGAGTTGTATTATTACCGGCACTGATAATAGTAATTTAGACAATGTAAAGATGTACGGGCATATGTTTTGTTTGATAAAAAAAGAATACAGACAGTGATTACTGAATACCTCCTATGTGCCACGCACTGACCTGGGCATAGGAAAAAAATTGCTTCCTTCATCTTTTTCATTCAAGAACTTCATTCTAGGGTCTCCGCTGTTGCTGTTGAGAATTGAAGAGCAGAGAAATGAAAAGGATTGTCTGCATCACACAAAGCCCAGGTATCAGGAGGGGTTTCAGGGCCAGGGCAGTGTGTCCAGCTACCACAGAGAAGGGGTCCCTTCTGGACTCGTAGCTCACTTCATGAGAATGAGACAGTATCTCAACTCAACTTAACACATGTGGTCACCTTCTCAGGTAGGAAGTGAGCTTTCTGACTTTGGTGGATCAAACTCAGCATCAGAGGCCTCATGAAGAAGGGGCCAGTGCCCACATGAGACATCCTCAGAGACTAAGAGCCCACTCTTGCCTGGCCCACTTCCCCTGCTGCCCACATCAAAGGGACCTCTGCACACACACACCCTGGATCTCCCCTCCAACACACACACACACTCTCGTACACATCCATGGCTGCAGGAATTACAACCACATTCAGCAGACTTAAGACTTCCGGCTTTTTCTCCCAGGGACTGTAGCGCCCACCCTGCCCCCAGGCAGGCCCTGTGCACACAGAGGTGGGACACACACATCCACCAGCCCTGGATCTCCCAGCACTGGGAGGGAGCGTCCCGGCTCATCAAAACATACAGCCAAAGCTTGGCTTTAAGGGAAAAATGAGCAGAAAAGTAACGCCCTCTTGCTATGGAAAAAGAAGGGAAGCAGAAAGACTTGGCAAAGGGGGAAGCTGCCCGCACACCTGCACGGAGGATTGAGATGTAAAGCAGGGAGAATGGAGCAAAGGAAAGACGGATATTCAGAGCTGTCAAGAAGCATATTCACCAGAAAGCATTAATAGTTCTCAAGTGTCTCTGTGCGCTGAGCAAGTCAGCTACTTATTTTTTAATATTTTATTTATTTGTATTTATTTAGCTGCACCGGGTCTTAGCTGCAGCCCGAGGGATCGCTGTTGGAAGATCTCTGATGGAAGCATCTTTGTTGCAGCATGTGGGCTCTAGTTCCCCGAATGGGGATCAAACCCAGACCCCCTGAACTGGGAATGCAGAGTCGTAGCTATTAGCCCAGCAGTGAAGTCCCACAAGTCACCTACTTATGTTTAATCCACCCAATACCCTCACAAGTTTGTCTGCTAACTTTATAGACGTGGAAACTGGGTCTCAGAGAGGTTAAGTCACTTGCTGAAGGTCACACCATTGAGGGACGGCACTGCCAGGAGTCAAGCCTAGACTGATCTGACACTATTACTCCTCTCCTGTGCCAGACAGCCACCCACACGGGCCTGGACCAGTGGGCATAGAAACTCCCCATCTGAGTCCTCACCAATGAACCGCACCAGACACATTCATACACTCATTGAGCCTCACAATTCTGGACTCATCGGGGGCACAGTTTCCACCAGAAAGTGACAGGCCTTCCCAAAGAGGTGTTGATCACATGTGCAGTCATGTTTTACAGAGGGTGCTAGGGCTCCCAGGCTGCAGGACCCCAAGATGTTCCGAGAGTCAGGGCTGTTATGCTGGCAGAAGAGAGACCTTTTCTATAGATGGAGATGCCCTGTTGGGCTCCCTCCTGCTCACGTCACAGTCAGCCTGCAGCTGGAGTTCCCTCATCCACCAAGTGTTTATGGAGCATCTACTAAGTGCAGGGCATCCAGGTTTGTGGGCTCTATCAGTGGGCAAAGCGGCAGACGCTGGCTTCATGGTGCTGACATCCTAGTGGTGGATGTAGGAAGTGCAGATGAAACCAGCATCCGTAAGACTCAACCCAGGCCTGGGGCCCAGGAGTCAGACACCATCCCTCACTCACAGTGGAGGACCAGAGAGGTCTAGGTACGCCCAGACTGTGGTCAGGCTGAGCCGAACGCCAGACCTGGAGCGAGAATATCCAGGCACATGAGTGGACACCTACGGAGCTGGGCAGCCAAGTCCGAATGCATCAGCACATCATTCCCCCGCCCCCACAGGGCCTCTGCTGCAGCGGCCAGCAGGAAGCTCATCCTAGTCACATTCAATAACGACTAACGCCATGTGGAGGGGTGGGGGGTGCCGGGATGCACTGTTTTGAAACTTTGCAGGATTTTAAAATTACAGCTTTAGAGCAGAGATCTAATTCACATACCAGAACATCTTACAGGGTTTCGAACCACCTCATTGTGAGCGTCAGGCTTTTTGAAATGAGATAGACAGCGGACCAGGCTTCAGAGGAAAGACATGTTACTACATGAGGAGCTGGGGGCAATGGTAGGAGGGGGATGGCAGGGGACAGGCCATCATGCCATCCTTGGTACCCTGATANGACGGATATTCAGAGCTGTCAAGAAGCATATTCACCAGAAAGCATTAATAGTTCTCAAGTGTCTCTGTGCGCTGAGCAAGTCAGCTACTTATTTTTTAATATTTTATTTATTTGTATTTATTTAGCTGCACCGGGTCTTAGCTGCAGCCCGAGGGATCGCTGTTGGAAGATCTCTGATGGAAGCATCTTTGTTGCGGCATGTGGGCTCTAGTTCCCCGAATGGGGATCAAACCCAGACCCCCTGAACTGGGAATGCAGAGTCGTAGCTATTAGCCCAGCAGTGAAGTCCCACAAGTCACCTACTTATGTTTAATCCACCCAATACCCTCACAAGTTTGTCTGCTAACTTTATAGACGTGGAAACTGGGTCTCAGAGAGGTTAAGTCACTTGCTGAAGGTCACACCATTGAGGGACGGCACTGCCAGGAGTCAAGCCTAGACTGATCTGACACTATTACTCCTCTCCTGTGCCAGACAGCCACCCACACGGGCCTGGACCAGTGGGCATAGAAACTCCCCATCTGAGTCCTCACCAATGAACCGCACCAGACACATTCATACACTCATTGAGCCTCACAATTCTGGACTCATCGGGGGCACAGTTTCCACCAGAAAGTGACAGGCCTTCCCAAAGAGGTGTTGATCACATGTGCAGTCATGTTTTACAGAGGGTGCTAGGGCTCCCAGGCTGCAGGACCCCAAGATGTTCCGAGAGTCAGGGCTGTTATGCTGGCAGAAGAGAGACCTTTTCTATAGATGGAGATGCCCTGTTGGGCTCCCTCCTGCTCACGTCACAGTCAGCCTGCAGCTGGAGTTCCCTCATCCACCAAGTGTTTATGGAGCATCTACTAAGTGCAGGGCATCCAGGTTTGTGGGCTCTATCAGTGGGCAAAGCGGCAGACGCTGGCTTCATGGTGCTGACATCCTAGTGGTGGATGTAGGAGGTGCAGATGAAACCAGCATCCATAAGACTCAACCCAGGCCTGGGGCCCAGGAGCCAGACACCATCCCTCACTCACAGTGGAGGACCAGAGAGGTCTAGGTACGCCCAGACTGTGGTCAGGCTGAGCCGAACGCCAGACCTGGAGCGAGAATATCCAGGCACATGAGTGGACACCTACGGAGCTGGGCAGCCAAGTCCGAATGCATCAGCACATCATTCCCCCGCCCCCACAGGGCCTCTGCTGCAGCGGCCAGCAGGAAGCTCATCCTAGTCACATTCAGTAACGACTAACGCCATGTGGAGGGGTGGGGGGTGCCGGGATGCACTGTTTTGAAACTTTGCAGGATTTTAAAATTACAGCTTTAGAGCAGAGATCTAATTCACATACCAGAACATCTTACAGGGTTTCGAACCACCTCATTGTGAGCGTCAGGCTTTTTGAAATGAGATAGACAGCGGACCAGGCTTCAGAGGAAAGACATGTTACTACATGAGGAGCTGGGGGCAATGGTAGGAGGGGGATGGCAGGGGACAGGCCATCATGCCATCCTTGGTACCCTGATACTGTGGAAGAGCTAGGCCCAGGGGCTGTCGTGGGCTGCACCCAGATCCTGCCTCTGCCACTTCTCAGCCTGACTCCCTTGGGTAAGTTGCTTACCCTCTCTGAGCCTCGGTGTTCCTATCTATGAACTGGAGCTACACCAAGTACCTGCCTTGGAGGGCTGTTGGGAATATTAAATGACTCAGGGTCTCTAAAGCACCAAGTCTGGTTCCATGCCCAGAGCATCCTCACGAGAAGCAATGAGTTCTTCCTATATCTCTCTCCTTCCAAACAGAAAAAAATCTAACCCCTTGTCTTCTGAGAGTGCACAGCTAAAAACACCCTATCCCCAAACCATCCTTGCTTGACCTCTGCCCAGATATCCAGCAATTTTGCTTTGAAGACCAGGTGCTGACCTGGTCTATGACGATACAAGGCAGGTAGGGGTGGAGGCAGAGGGAGGTGACATTATGGGGTAATGACTCCAGCTGCTGCAGAGGCAACATGGCATGCAGGGGCTGGGGAACCACATACATTTTCTAGCAAAAACAAAATGACTTGCGCAGCATGTTGTATTTGCAGAGTGAGGGATTGTCATGGTGACAGGGCCAGGATGGAGAGGGAGATGCGGACACTGACAGCCTGCAGGAAGCCGGATGGGGACGGAGTGGACAGCAGAGGTCAGAGAGGGCCTGAGGCTCAGGAGGGGCAATGAGGCGAGGAGAAGGAGGGTGGAGGCTACACTCACGTCCACTCACTCAGGACGGAGACGGCATAGCATCCTTGCATTCATGCATTCAATGAACCTACTGAGCTGCTTGTCATATGACACCCACTGGTGACAAAGACTCCCCTTGACCAGACTTGAGTCTGGCTAGCCCCTGGACCTTGACCTCTGTCCGGCATTTGGCCTGCCCAGCCCGGTCTTAGTAAAGAAACCTGCTGAGTCTGTTTAACAAGGGCCCCCCGACTCTTGATACCTGATCAAGTTTCTCATCCCCCACTTTTGATGTCTAAGTTTTCTGTCTGCCTTTGGTAAGAATCTCGTTGGGTCGGTTTAGCAAGAATCTCCCTATCTCCGATGACTTCTTCTTCTAGTAATTTTCCAACCCAGCCCCTCCTCTGGCTATGAAGCCCCATTTCTCTTTTATTTTTGGCTGCACTGCACAGTTTGAGGAATCTTAGTTCTCTGACCAGGAATCGAACTTGTGTGTTTGGCAGTGAAAGTGTGGAGTCCTAACCACTGGCCTGCCAAGAATTCCCTCCACTTCTTGTATTCATTCAGAGCTTACCTCCATCTCTCTTTCCTACTGCAATCCCTTCGAATAAAGTTTTCCTTACTGTTTCAACAGGTGTTGGCAGGAACCACCCCTTGTTCATCTCTCTTGTCCACAATATCTATGCTGGTGCTAACAGACAGCACGTGCAGGGATACAAAGAGAGGCCCTGGTGGGTGGGATCAGGGGGTGGGCTGGGGAAGGAAGAGCTGCTCCTGGAGGAAGAAGAACCCAGAGACAGCTCTTGTGTGTTTTCCAATATGACCCAGATAGGTCTCTGAGCCTCTGCTCCAACTTTCCCTCTCAGTTTCACCAGAGAGGGAACCAAGCAATGCTTCAGCCACTTCCTGGCTGTGTGACTTTGGGCAAATCCTGCAACCTCTCTGGGCCTCACTTCTCCTCTGAAAGACAAGGATTAAATGAGTGAGCAGAGGAAAAATATTTACAGTGTTTCTGCACTAGGCATTAACTATGGTTCCTGTGATGGACTTTGTTGAGCTTCCTTGATGAGAGAAAAAGCCCAACTGGGGAGACTTGAAATTGGTACAAGAGCTTGGATGTGTCACCTGACAAACTACTATGCATCCTTCAAATCCCTAATCAGAGCTCACCTTCTTCCCTAAGAAGAAGGTGAGCTTTTCTTCCCTAAGGCCTGCTCCCCAGACTCAGGGATCTATCTCCCCGGCACATGCCTGGACAGGGCAACTACTTCCATGTCTGTCTCCTCATCCACATGGGCTGCCATGGCGGGCACTGTGTCCAGTGCAGACTCAGCACAGCATGTTTCAAAAGACGAAGGAGCAAAAGAATGAATGAGTGATTCCAATCAGAGAGCAGGCAGAAGGAAAATGAACCGTTGGCAGTCACGTGATGGCATCTTTGAGATTCCAGGTTGGAGACAACTTAATAAGCACACAAGCACAAAGAGTCCATGTTCCGTGAAAGATTAAAGAATCGAGGCCCCTACTTCTCCACCTGCTCATGGACACTTCTTTCTTTTTCTTTCCACAGATGCTAATTTCAAGAGCATTCCCTTATAGACATTCTGCAGGCTAATATCCTTCTCAGAGTATGCTTCCCAGGGATACAACCTGCCAAGGAAAAAACCAACACAGAGATCCCCATGCTGCTGCTGCTGCTGCTAAGTCGCTTCAGTCATGTCCAACTCTGTGCGACCCCATAGACAGCAGCCCAACAGGCTCCCCTGTCCCTGAGATTCTCCAGGCAAGAATACTGGAGTGAGTTGCCATTTCCTTCTCCAATGCATGAAAGTGAAAAGAGAAAGTGAAGTTGCTCAGTTGTTTCTGACTCTTAGCGACCCCATGGACTGCAGCCCACCAGGCTCCTCCATCCATGGGATTTTCCAGGCAAGAGTACTGGAGTGGGGTGCTATTGCCTTCTCCAGAGATCCCCATACACCACCATTATTTGAGAAGATCCACCAACCACTGGGAGGTGAGGTGGATACATGGTAGCCATCTACTCAGAATGGATAGCCATTCCATTTAGCAGGAATAGATACATACTCTGAGTATGGGTATATCTATCCTGCCTTCAGGGCCTCAGCCTTATTATTTAAGAACTTAGAGCATGTCTGATTGACCAGCACCCGATCCCACATAACATCATGTCAGACCAAGGGACCCACCTTAGAGTAAAAAGTGCAGAGGTAGGCCAACAACAAAAATTAGAATACCAGGGAAGCAGCAAGGAAATATAATGTACAGAAAGCAAGAATAAAACAAGATGGTAACGATGAAAGACAATCCAATATACAATATTGGTAAATGCAAACATTTAAATATCTTTAAAATACTCCAAGGGTAAAAGAAAAATACCAAATCTAACCATTTGCTATCTATCATAAGTATACCTTTAAAAAAGTGACAAAGTGGAAGGAAAAATACAGAACTCTGAGATGGGGGTAGGGGGTGGGACGGGAAGCTATTGGATTGCTTATATTATCTAAAAATATCCACTAGGTGATTTTAATAGATATCTCCTCAGGGAAGCATACTGTCTGTTTGAAAATAAAGTGATAATGAGCACACCTCATATGAGAATATAAGGGTAGCAGCCAAAGCTGCTCTCGGAGGAAAATGTATAGCCTTAAATGCTGTTAATACTGGAGGTGGCTAGATTAAAATATATGGAACTAAAATTTTTTAAACTATATGGAACAGCTTAATGGAATTAAAAATATAAATGCATAAATTAAGAGTAAAATTGAAAACCAAAATTGAAAAGCTGGTTAAACATAGACAAAACTTTTAACAGAAAGCATTTATGAGCACAGAAAACATTTTTAAATCACAGAAATATGTTTTATATATAGTTTTGTGCTATTAACTTTTTAAAAATTGATGAAATAGATGGTGATTTTAAGGGAAAAATATGAATTACCAAAATTAGTTCAAAATATTTAAAAACTCATCACAGCAAAGATTACAATAAAAAGTTACAAGCTCTTTTAAACCATTAAGGAATGCCTCGTGATTCATTGCTCAGCTCTCAAGAAAAAAATGAAAGTTCTCCCAATCCATATCAGGAAGCACAGCATTGTGTTGAAAACGAACAAAATTAAAATAAAGAGCATTCTTGCAAATACTTAACAGAAGCAAAAATCCTAAATAAAATCCTAGTAGGAGACTCAAGCAGCACATTAAAAGAACAAAACTTATTATGTCCTAATTGAACATTATGTTCAGTACACCCCAAAATAGTACAGCCTTTGTGCCAGGAACATGAGAGATAGTCTGCCATTAGAAAAGTTATTAATGGGAGTCATCATTAATAAGTCAAAGGCAAAAAGCCATATAATCATCTTCACAGATGACCAATGGCAACTGATCAAGTTTTATATCTGTTCCTGTTGTCTTCTTTAATTAGTAGCATTGAAAGAATTTGTTCTTTGGTCTGTTGATGAAATGAATGATATTATATATTTTAAAATACTAAGTCAACTTTGAATTTAAGTAATAAATCCAATTTGATGATATAAAAAAAAAAAGAAAGAATTTGTTAAGGCAGTAAAGGAATTTGAAATTAATAGGAAACATCTTACTCAATATTGCAAACCTAAAGACAGTCCCACTTAGACAACATAGGTAAGGCTTTAGGAGGCTGAAATTTAAAGATCAAATCACACACATACATACACCAAAGCTTGATAAAACAGATTCTGTACTTAACAATGTGAAACTTTTAAAAAATGTTAAAGAAAAGTTACTATTTGATAAATGTATTTGCAATATATCTGATAACCAAAAGATACACTGCCCTTAAAAAAAAAAAAAACCTCTTCTATTGGTAAGCTAAAAAAAGAAACCATAAAGAATTATACAGATAGCATTTTCAAATTCACTCAAAATAAATTGAAAATTAAAGTAAATATGGGATACAATGTTTTCTCCACCAAATTAGCCCAGATTGGAAAAAAAAAAAAAAATGGTACAAGTCTATTTGAAGATTCTGGGAAACAGTAGTTTTGAAGATTCTGAGAAAGAGTCATTGCCATCATTTGCCTGGAGTAATTTAAATTGATTAAACAAATGTTAAAGCAATTTGATAATAAGTTTAAAAACACTTATAAATATTCACACTGTGATCTACTCCTAGGGTTGCATTCTGAAGATAATAACTGAAAAGCACGTGAGGACTTCAGGACGAAGGATGTTATTTGTCCTAATTAAAAATTGGAAGTAATGCAGAAGTTCAACAACAGGACACTGATTTAAAACATTCCATATATAATGAAATACAGATAGCCATTAAAAATCATGGACTAGAAAACAAATTAATATTAGAAAATAAGCAAGACCTGCTGTTCAGTGAATAACTCACGTTGCCAATAGCATGTATAGCATGACCCAAATTTGTACAAATATGCAAAGACCAAAAAGATGGAAGGAGATTGTAAAAGAGCTTTTACTGATTCATCTACTCTTTATTTCTTTCAAAAAATATTGATGAAGTATCTATTAAATATCTGGCTTGGTTCCAGGTATTGTCAAATGAAATAGACAGGAGACCCGTCTTCTTGAAATTAATGCATTTGGGTTCTTCTGAGATTAGGTAGAGATGTTTATGTTCTTCTTTCAGATGTTATACGTTTTCCCAAATGTCCCACAAGAAACATGATTTTAAGCACAGTGCAATAGTTCTCATTCTAGGCTATAATTTAGACTCTGCTGGGGAATTCANTGAAATAGACAGGAGACCCATCTTTATGAAATTAATGCATTTGGGTTCTTCTGAGATTAGGTAGAGATGTTTATGTTCTTCTTTGAGATGTTATACTTTTTCCCAAATGTCCCACAAGAAACATGATTTTAAGCACAGTGCATTAGTTCTCATTCTAGGCTAATTTGGACTCTGCTGGGGAATTCAAATAAATACTAATACATAAGCTGATAAAAACAGATTTTTTGAGATATGTTCCTTAAAAAATCTGGTGTCAATTAAAAGAAAGTGAAACTTGATTTCTACTTCACACTATACACAAAAATTAATTCCATGTTGATCATAGACCTTGGAATGAAAGGTAAACCAATAAAACTTAGAGAAGAAAATAATGGAGCAGTCTTCATGGTGTTTTCATGAAGGAAATAATTTATCAATTTCACTGCATTAAAATTAAGAACCTTTGTTCACAAAAGAAAACAATAGCAACAAAGCCATTGAGAGAGATATTTGCTACACGTATAATTAATACAAGGCTTTTATCCAGAATATTTTTTTAAAGTAGGCATCTTAATGGGAAAATGATGTAGAAACTGGAGAACCCATGCCTCAAAGAAGATGTCCAAGCAGCAATTAGCCAAGTGAAAAGGGAACAACCGCATAAGCCATCAGAGAAATGCAAGCTGGAGCCACACCCCCATCAGAACGGCTACAGTTAAAAATGGGTGATAATAGGAAGTATTGCCAGGAGTACAAACTGGTACAACTGCATTGGGAAGAAGACATTCGGGGTTACACTTGAAGACAAAGACCCTGGAGCCCAAAATTGTACTCCTTGCTACAGAGCTTGCAAACACATGTACATATATGCACCAAAAAGCACATACAAGAAAATCCCTAACAACACTGCTGTAATAATCCAGTATAGAAACCAACCCAAATGTCTATCAGTGGCAACTGATGCTATAGTCACATAATGGAACGCAATGATGAAAATGAGTGATTTCAGGTGACACCTAATGACATGGATAAGTCTCACAAGTATGCAGCTGAAGGAGAGAATCTAGGCACAAAATAATACCTTCTCTATGGTGCCAGTGACATAAAGTCAAAGCAGGTAAAGAGGAACTATAGTGTTTAGGGATGAATGCTTAAGTATCAAAAGACTAAAGAGAAACAAACTGATTACTGCCGAAGTCACAGTAATGACTACCTTTGGGGGAGAGCATGGGTCCCATTGGAAAGGGACAGTGCAGGAGCTGTGAGGTTGGCAATGCCCTTATCCGGGTGGTAGCACAGTTGTTGCCTTTATATTAATTTCGTACGCGGTATATTTGTCTTATGCCTTTCTTTCATGCATGTTGTAATCACCATAGAAAAGCTATTAAAGCTAGAACAACAAAATTACTGATGCCTGGGCCCTCCCCTCCCCAGACGAATGAAATAGAATCTCTGAGAGGAGAGAGTGGCATTTGAGTTTTTAAAACAATCCCCAGATGCTTTCAAACACTCACGTCAGCTCTGAGAAGCACTGGTACAACAGGAAAAGGCAGCCCAAGCTCTCCAGTCTACAAGCCAAAGTTTAAAGGCCACTTCCATTTCACCTTATCTCTGTGACTTTGAGCACTTCTCTCTACCTCAGTTTCGTCTTCCATAGAATGGGCACAATAACTGTACTTCTAAATAAACTCTGAGAATTACAAGGGCCAACACCCACGAAGGGTTTAGAGTGTTGCCTGGCACATTTCAAATGCTCAATAAACATTATGGGGAAGGAAATGGCAACCCACTCCAGTGTTCCTGCCTGGAAAATCCTATGGACAGAGGAAACTGGTAGGTTATAGTACATGGAGTCACAGAGTGGGACATGACTGAGTAACTAACACTAATAAACATTAGGCTGGTATCTTTACAGTAATAAACTATGAATATATATTATTTTTAATGAGATAATATGAGTTAAGGGGTCAACATAATTCCAAACATTTAGTAGCTCCTAAAATGTCATTACTATTAAATATTTGGTTTCCACAATCTCAGGACACACTAGCATCATCCTCCAGGGTGGAATACCTTGATCCTTTGGGACTGGGAGGGTGGATACAACTTCAGAAAAGAGCAATGTCAGTCAGAATGCAGGGTGATAAAGTCATTAGGGAAGTAAGTGTGTATTTCCACTTGGGGTATAACCTCTGGTTTTGTAAGTTTATCCTATCTNAATATGTTCGGTAGTTATCTATTGTCTTTGTGTCCCACATCCTCTCGAATGTAAATTTCATGACATTCGGAATTTTTCAGTTTTGTTCAATTCTAGGCCCACAACATGAAGCACACAGGAGGTACTTAATAAATACTTCTGGAGTTTTTATTGCTATCTCATTTCTCCGCTGAAGTTTTCTATCTGTGAAGAAGTGAAGGGCTTTTTAAGTGTCACCTCAAGAGAGAGGACACTCTATCTAAATAATTTTTCTCTTGGGACCTCCCTGGCGGTCCAGCAGTTAAGACTCCAGCTTCCACTGCAGGGAGTACAGGCACCATCCCTGGTGGGAGAACTAAGATCCCACAGACCTCACGGCATGGCCAAAAAGTAAAAAGAAGTAAATACATAAACAAACAAGTAAATAACTGTCCTCTCTGACTCCCCATCTTCCATCATCACTTTATTCTCCTCCTGAACTTTTCACCTCGACATTAGCAAATATAAGAAGCACAGAGTATCATCTTTGTCACTGTTTGTGACTGTATCCCAAACATCTAGAAGAGAGTTCAGCAAATTTTTTCTTTATAGGAAAAGGCTAGAGAGTAAATGGGCTTCCCTTGTGGCTCAGTGGTAAAGAATCTGCCTGCAATGCAGGAGATGAGGGTTTGCTCCCTGGGTCAGGAAGATCCCCCGGAGAAGGGAATGGCAACCCACTCCCAGTATTCTTGTCTGGGAAATCCCAAGGACAGAGGAGCCTGGTGGGCGACAATCCATGGGGCTGCAAAAGAGTTGGACACAACTTAGCGACTAAACCACCACCACCAGTGAGGAGGTATCTTAGGTTTTACCAGCCATGATGTCTCTCTTTCAGTTACTCAACTTTGCCTTGAAATGCAAAAGCTGCCACAGACAGTATGTAAGCAAAGCATGACTGTGTTCTAGTAAAAATTTATTTACAAAACCAGGGCTTGTGGTGATTGATTTGAGTGCCATTAAGGCTGTCATGGATGAAAGATGAGGTCACTAAGTCTGACAGTGGGCTCATGATGTGGGAGTCAAATTGCCACAGAATGTAAAACTGAGAGAACGAGAGAGGCACGGTGTACCCGACCTGTGTGCAGGAACTGGTCACTTTCACACCATGGCATTTACTGAGAATGAGTATGTTTAAAAAGCCTCAATACTGGATGCTTTAGGATCATGTTTAGCTTGGAAAGATGATGGATAAATTGGAAGAACTTAGCTTTCTCCTGAGACCATCTGACATTAAAGAATCTGGCAATAAAAAACCAAAAACAGAACATGTTGTGGGCCAGATCTGGCCTACAGCCCATGGTTTGCTGACCTTTGATCTAGAACAATGTCTGGCACGTAGCAGATGTCCAGTAAACACGTGCTGAAAACAGGAATGACCTGAATAATTTACCAAATGCCTACCCTGTGTCAGGCACCACGCTTGGGCTTCCTTTCAAACATTTCATCTTAGCCACAGAAATACCTATTAAACTCAGGACAGTAATCCTCGATTTAGAGGTCAAAGGACAGAGGTTAAAGGAGGCCCTGGGATACTTTCCCAGGCCATCATGTTTAAGTGCCAATGTGGGGACTGCAGTCCAGGTCTTCCAGGCTCTTGATCACTCCACCACTGAGGCCTTCATTCTTGTTAGGTGTTCTGTAAAAATGCTAAGTCATGATAAGGATGCTGGCTGCAACTTTCCTCACTCATGGTGTATATATTCTTTGACTCATCTGTCCAGCCAGGGTGTGCCAAGTACCCACCGTGCCCCTTGATCTGCCCAGTGTGATAAAAGCTCCAGTCAGACTTAAGTCCATGTTCAGGCAAAGGAGCCTCAGTGTTCAGTTGTGTCTTGACTCTGCAACCTCATGGACTGTAGCCCACCAGGCTCCTCTGTCCATGGGAATTCCCAGGCAAGAAAACTGGAGTGGGTTGCCATTACTCTCTCTAAGGGAATCTTCCCGACCCAGGGATCGAACCCACGTCTCTGGCAGCTCCTGGATTTGTAGGCAGATTCTTTACCACTGAGCCACCTGGGAAACCCTAAAGGAGCCACAAGCATGCAGCAAATATGGACCACGTGGCAGGCTCCAGGCTGTGGGCGTTAAAAACCCTGACCCTGACTCAGGTACTGCTGCCAAAGGAAAGAAAACAAGTGCAGGTGCTCCGAGGACCTTCCCGTGCCAGCCACTGCACAGCATCCTTCCGTGCCAGGCCTGGAAGAAGGTGGCAGGTACCATGCGAAGATTCAGGCACCAATCAGGGGAGCCCCGAGAAGAGAGCGTGGACTTTGACCCCAGGGCTCAGGAAAGGCTTCAGCGGAACATCACTGTTGAGTCATGGGTTTGGGGGAGCCAGATTTGGAACCAATTTCCATTCCTGCCACTTACAGCCACTTATAGCCCTGGAGGCCTTGGGCGTATGACTCAGTTTCTCCCTGTCCCAGAAACCAGTGATAAAAATAGTACAAGGCCCCATCACCAAAGAATTCTTGTTTTACAAAATTAGAAAAGCTAATATATGTAAATTGATGGCCTGAGCCACAGTATGCATTAAATACTTAAAACACAGCCACAACTGTCCAGCCTCCTCGTTGTGATTTGATGGGGTCCTTGAAAGTGTGATGACTGTAGGGGTGGCAGGAGCAACTCAGGGACTGGTGCAGCCCGAGAAGCCCCTGTTAATTAAACAACCTGAAGCCAGAAAGGTCCCCAAATCGGATCATCTGCTTGTTTAACCAGCATCAAGCACCACGGTGGGATTCCATCTGTTGCTAAGATGTGGTGGAGTGCACCTTGGCCCAGGCTGCCTGGATGCTCCGGGAAGACAAACTGTGCTTCTGCTCAGAGACGCAGGGCAGAGCACAACCAAGGACCGGCTCCAGTGTCACAGGATGTGGAAACTGATCTCCTGCTGCTGGTACCGGGGGCCTGCTTCCCCGGCAACCAATCCGAACTCAGTCAGTCAGCCCAAGCATCGCCCATTCAGAGCGCACGGAGGGGCGTGAAGCACTGACTGTGGCCCAGTTAACATCCCCTCCTGGTCCCCACTGACTTTCCTGTAACTCCCCATCCATACCAGGCCTGAGAGATGCCCGGGGCAGGAGGAGGGGGGCGTCTAACTCAGTAGCAAAGATGTAGCTTCAAATCTGGTTTCAAATAATGCAGCTCAAATCAAGGTGGTCCCCTACTCCATTCAATGTATCTTTCGCATCCGACGATAGATCTTTCTTAACTTGCCCAAGCACCTTAGCTCAGGGTCTTCCTGGTAGCTCAAAATCTGCCTGCAATGCAGGAGACCTGGGTTCAATCCCTGGGCCCAGAAGATCCCCTGGAGAAGGGAATGGCAATCCACTCCGGTATTCTTGTCCAGAGAATTCCATGGAATGAGGAGCCTGCCGGGCTACAGTCCGTGGGGTTGCAAAAAGTTGGACACAAATGAGCGACTAATACACACACACACACACACACACACACACACACACACACAAGCACCTTAGTTCCAGACAATTCAGAAACATAAAAACAAACCCAGGAAAGTGGAGAGGCTTTTCATCACATAGTAATAACCCAGGGTTATCCTTGGTTAGGGAAGATGCCTCGGAAAAGGAAATAGCAAGCCACTCCAGGATTCTTGCCTAGGAAATCCCCTGGAGAGAGGAGCCTGGCAGGCTACAGTCCACGGGGTCGCAAAGAGTTGGACAAGACTTAGTGGCTAAACAACAACAATGGATTTATCCAGCATCTCATCCTGAGGAAACTGCCAACTCATCAAGGATTCTGGAACTTCTATGATGTGTCAGGGGCTCTCCCAAGTGTTCTCTCAAGTGCTTCCTCCCAATAACCTTCAGGTCAGCACTGGGTCCATCCCTACATAGGCTGACCCTCAGGGCCTTCAAAGCCAACAAAGGCATCAATGGCCTCTCCTAGGGGAAGGACACATCTCACCAGAGACCAGGAATACTCATGGAACATGTGAGACAAGGGCTGACATTCAGCGATGCCCTAAGGTAGCAGGCTGGTTTCACAGATGCCAGCCCCAGGCCACGGCCAGAGACCTGAGGTCAGCCCCAGATCTGTCAATATGACCTGTCTGGACTTCAGCACATAACCTAACCTGGGCAAATTCACGTTCTCTATCTGCTGAAGTGAAGTGAAGTTGCTCAGTCATGTCCGACTCTTTGCGACCCCGTGGACTGCAGCCCACCAGGCTCCTCCATCCATGGAATTTTCTAGGCAAGAGTACTGGAGTGGGTTGCCATTTCCTTCTCCAGGGGAATCTTCTGAACCCGGGCCTCCCGCATTGCGGGCAGACGCGTTACCATCTGAGCCACATTCCTGGGATTGTAGGGAGGATTAAATGAAGTAGTGTGAGAGACCCTTGACACGGGCTGTGGTCCTGACCTCCGTCTCTGACCCAGGTACTCTGCTCGCTGTGCTACGCAAGCTGTCTCATTTCATCTTCACAGTTGGCCCCGTTTTACAGATGATGATAACAAACTCTTCAGTCTCCAGGTTCAGTTTCCGTGACAATCAATTCTCTAGCCACTACCTACACTGAGCAGTGAGACTCTGCAACCCAGAACCTACCTTTACAGAAGCTGAATTTACAGGGAAGAAAAGCATGCCACTTATATCGGAAAGAAAAAAAAAAAAAAAAAACACCTGAACTCAGAGCCACAGAGATGGTCACATGGAAACCTGGCAAGGCAGGAACTTCATGTATCATACTGTCCAGAGGGAGAAATTTCTCCCTGTGGCTTTTCAAGTTTGCTCTCAGATCTGTCCAGCCCTGCTTCCTGCAAAAGCCTGGGTACCAAAAACCTTGGGAAAATTCCAAAGAGACGAGGCTCGCTGTAGGAGTCAGAATTCTGACAGCGCACACGGTTCCTGGCTCCTGGGGCTCACACACACAGCAGCACTGGGACCCGGAGGCTTCAGCCCGCTGAGGGAGTGCAAAGCTGTCAGAAGTGGTCTTGCCAGAACAACAATAACAAAGACCCAACTTCATTCTGAGAGCTTGGAAAACTTTTCTGCAAGCCTCTTCCAGTCCTGGTGTGTCTCTCATGTTAGCATACTCATCCTTTGCAAGGCGCTTAAAGAAGAGTCTGGAGTCCAAGTCTCCATTTTAGAGAAGGAAGTCTTAAATTTTCCCCTAGAGTGGTCGTAGTGATTTTTTTAAACTTTGAGACAATGTCTCTAGAATACGGGGCTTCTGTGGTGGCTCAGCAGTAAAGGATCTGCCTGCCAGTGCGGGAGACATGGGTTTGATCCCTGATCCAGGAAGATCCCACATGCCCCAGAGCAACTAAGCCACAACTACTGAGCCTGTGCTCCAGAGCCTGGGAGCCACACCGCTGAGCCCACGAACCCCAGAGCCCAGCTTCACAAGAGAAGCCACTGAAATGAGGAGCCCCACGCACCGCAACCAGGGAGTAGCTCCCACTCCTCTCAACTAGAGAAAGCTCACACGCAGCAGTGAAGACCCAGGGCAGCCCTAAACAAACAAATCACACAACAAAAGCAGTCCCTTCACTTCCTCCACTTCTGCACCTGCAGCCTCACTTCAGCCCAGCTTCTCGACCAGCTGGTCTGCACAGGATCCTTTCCATCTTCACTGCCCGTTCATTTTTTTCCCCCTCTAACTTTTTATCTTGAAAAATTTCAAACTTACAAAAAAGTTGAAAGAAAACATCAAACATGTACGTGCCCTTCCCTAGAACATTTATCCAGTGTTAACATTTGGTCACTTTTGCTCTCTGTAGAATTTTAAAATTATGATCCATTGGAAAATGTTGGAGACATCATGGCTGTGGGGGGCAGAGTAACAGCCTCCCCAAGAGGTCCTCATCGACTTCTAAGAGCCTGAGAACACTTTAGGTTACACGGCAAAGGGGAATTAAGATTGCAGATGGAATTAGATTGCTAATCAGTTGACCGTAAAATGGAGAGATTACCCTGGTATCCTTGATAGTATCTAGATTCTAGCTCCATGAGACCCATTGCAGATTTCTAATTTCTAGAATGATAAGCTAATAAGTTTGTATTACTTTAAGTCATAAAATGTGTGGTAATTTGTTAACAGGAGCAACAGGACACTAATATAATAACTGCTCCTCTAAATTCTTCAGCGTTTCCTAACAACAAGGAGATTTTCATATATAACCACAATGTCATTATCACATCCAAGAAAATTAACAAAAATTCCACAATATCATCTAACATGAAATCCACATTAATAGTTCTCTAATTGTCTCAAAACTATTTCAACTCATTTTTTTTAAACTCTAGGATCTAATCAAGGTGCATGATGGAATTTGGCTATGTTCCTTTATTCTCTTTTAATCAAGAATAGTTTCTTGGGTTTGGGGAGTGTTTTTCACGTTACTGACATTCTTAAAGAGTTAGGCAAGTTGTCACATAGACTAACCGACCTTCTCGATTTGACTGGTGGCTTCCTTCCAATCAGACTGGTTAAGATTCTTTGGTGAGACTGTCTCGTAGAGGATAGTATTTCCATTCATTCTTCAACCAGCTACTCAAGTCATAAGTCTCTTCCATGTTCCCTAGTCCAAGAGACACATTTGTTTCTTCACATCAGACTTTCTCAGTAGTATTTGATAGACTGACCACTCTGTCTCCAAAAATATTTTCTTCTTTCCAGTTTTTATGACACTTAGCTATCCTAATTTCCTCCCTACATCTTTCTAAGATCCTAAATCCGTGGGCTTATTTTCCTCTTTGCTGTTGTTGTTTAGCCACTAAGTCATGTCTGACTCTTATGAGCTCACAGACTGTATAGCCTGCCATTCTCTTCTGTCCATAGGATTTTCCAGGCAAGAATACTGGAGCGGGTTGCCATTTCCCTCTCCTGCAGGATCAAACCCATGTTTCTTGTGTCTCCTGCATTGCAGGCAGCTTCTGCACCCCTGAGCCATCTGGGAAGCCCTTATTTTCCTCTACTTAACCTTTAAACAGTGACGTTACTCCCTCAGGTCTGAGGCCTTTCTCTTTCTCTGTGGTTTCACCTGGGTGAGTGCATCACACCCAGAGCTCCTTCTTGCGGATGCTCCCCAGTTCATGTCCTCAATTCGCTCACTCCTCTGAGGGCAGGGCTCACAGCACCTACCTGACATCACCTGGATGCTTCAATGGCTTCTCTGAGAAGTTCAAATCAAAACTCCCAGTTTTCCTTCCGGAGCTTTTGACCCCCAGTCTCCCATCCTGGGAAGAAGCAGCAGCTCTCTGTCATTGCTGTTACGGTTGGAAGCAAGGGCACCATACTTCATTCCTCCCTGCATTTGCTGTCACAACTGACTTGTGTTCAAAGTCCTCGGACACTATCACTTAAGTACCTTTCTAGGCATTCACTTCTATCTAGCCTCCAGTCTAAGCTACTGTGATCTCACGCCTAGCCCAAGTTTTGGGATAAGATACCCAACAAGACAGTAAAATTCCTGTTTCCTCTTTGTAAAATAGATCAGTATAGTAACTAAATTAGATAACACTTAAAAAGCCCAGGACATAATGTCTGCCTTATGGTAAATATTCAATCAATGGGTGCTCAGGAGTAGCAGGGGGCAAAAGACGGAGTCAGGGGCAAACACTGAGGATCAACCTCTTGAGTGACACCGATTCCACATCAGTTTCGAAAAACTACTATTTGGAGAGAAATCATTCTGTCTTCAAATCGAACACAAGTCCAGAATCCAGTCTTTATTCTCTGCAGACAGTTTCTGCTGAACCAAAACACGAGAGCAAATAGCTTCAGGTCTCTGCCTTTATTTGTCTCTGCAGTTCATTTTTTATTTTCATTTTTTGGGTCCAATATGGCCTCTCTCAATTTTGTAGCTCCTTGATGTTGCCTTTGAATTTGTATGCATTTTTGGAAAATGTATGAGAATTGAATAGAATGGAAGAAATTAAGTTATAGTGGTTTTTATTTTTTAAAATAGCATTCTTTAAAATAATGTGCCCATTATTTCCGTTTCCTCAGTGCTCTATATATACTTTCCTCTGCTAAAAAAAAAAAATTTCAAATGTCAGCATCTTATTCGGGGTGCCCCCAAGAATTCAACATTTCACTAAAGGTTACTTGCATAAGCCTTTTCTCTATTAAAATGCTATTTTAATTTTGCTATCTATGCAAACAGTATAAATAGTACAGGTTAAGCAGTTGGATACAGGAAGAGGCTAAATGATGCTAAAAATGCAGAGGTGGGAGAGGCAGGACAGAGAATGGAGACAGGGACAAAGAGAGGCTGGGAGGATGAGCCAGGAGTGAAAGAGGGAAGCAAACCAACCACAGGGCGTGTCCGATGGGCTGAATGGGCTTTCTCAGAAGCCCACAGGTGATGCTGGCATCAGCCCCAAAAGGAAGGAGCTGAACCTCAGACCACATCCCTCAGATGGCAAGTGAAGGGCTGCAACACTGAGCTCTGGCTCACACCTCCTCTGACCACAGAGTGAAGCCACCTGCACACACCTGCCTGCACGCGCCTGTCTGCATGCACCTGCCTGCACACACCTGCCTGCACACACCTGAAGATGCGTTCAGTGCAGCCGTAAACCTTCAAGTTCCCTTTGAGCCAAGCCATCTTAGAAATCAGCAACAAAACAAGGCCTCCAAAGAAACAGACAGAAGGCTTCTGCAGACGTCTGTCCAAACAATGGGAGGTTCACAAAGGTGCTGGAGCAAGCATCAATGGTGTGCCATGCATAGAAGACATACGTTTATTCATAGGGTTTCTCTCTATGCACAGTAGAATCAACCTGCTTCGCAAGTTTTATTAACAACGCTGCAGTAAAAACTCCTGTAATGAGTTACAGAAATAGCTCTCACCTCTGGGTGCCGCAGAGCAGCCTAAGCCTCAGACTTTTTTTTCAGTCATTTTTCCCCAGTGCATTTGAACATTTTGCAGCTCTCACAGGAAGCTGTTCTATTAGCAGAAAAGCAATAAGCTGCCGGCCCTTTGAAGATGACTCTCCTAATATACCTGGTGTCTACTTTCTCTTATGCCATTCTTGCTGTCCTGGCCTTCAGGATCCCTTTTACATCTGAGGCCCATTGAGCTAGCAAAAGGGAGAGAAAGGGGACCAAAACAATCCTAAGATTTCATAACCCCTTAGACCGTCCAAAATAGCAAGCGTCCAAAAAGATGGAACAGCCTCAGGGGCACCTCCAGCAGGGCCATTATGACATCTCTGTCTGTGTGCACACGAGATGCTAAGACACCTCAAGGCAGAGTGACCCTATCCATCCCTAGGTCCCCAGGGCCTCTCCCTTCACCAGCCACTGGACTTCAGATAAACTGTCTCTCTGAGTCTCAGTTTTCTCTTCTGTAAAATGGAAACATCCCTTTGGACAGTCTGCTTTCAGCCTAGAAGCCAGAGATGCTACTAAAACCTAAAGTCAGCTCACATCACTCCTCAGAACCCTCCAGGAGCATCTTGAATTCCCAAGAGTGAAGGTCCAGGCCTCCAAGGTCCTGGCAACCTCAGCCTCCTCTTATCTCTCTGACCGCATGTCCTGCTTCGTCTCTCACCACCTGGACCACCCTGGTCTCCTGGCCGCTCCGGGAACACGTGAGGCCCTTTCCTCCATCATCACGATGGGCTCGTGTCCTTCTCCTCACTGCCCCTCCTTTTCACGAGCTCTGCTCTCAAGACCCTTCTGATAAGGCCTCATTGTCACCCAGAGCCCAAGAGCAACGTCCCATCCTTGCACTTGGCCCCGGCTTTCCCTCCCTAGTGACAGGACCACCCAGCCCGTCTGTTTCCTTTATTTACCATTTGCTTTTCTCCCCCGACCCTAACTGAAACACGAGCTCTGTGAGGCTGGGGGTTTTAATCAGCTTTGCTGACGGCTATATCCCCAGTTCCTAGGACAGTGCCTGGCACATATCAGCTACGTAAGCACTGTGCTGAAGGCAAGTTTATTTCCAACGACAGTCAGCAAACCCTACATGGAGTGTGACCACAGTCCATCAATGTGACAGCAGAGAGCAGGGGACAAGCCCTGACTTCTCAGGGGGCCCTTTCTGCTTCCTTCTTGAGTTTGCACATGCTCAGGATGGCTGATGTAAGGGGTATTCCAGACTCCCTCTCTCCCACATGACAGTCAGCCTGTCTCCTAGTGGAGACAATCACTGATGCTGGAACAGTCTCTACACTTGGTAACCTTATAATGAGAAGGATATAAACACCTAGTCCTGGTCATCTGAGAAAGCCTCCCAGAGCAGCAGGAATGCAGGACGGGCTTTAGAGGCTGTGCAGGTCGGCAATAAACAGAGAGGTCAAGGGAAGGGTATTCTGGCTCAGAGCAACATGGATAAAGGTGGTAACACAGGAGAGCAGAGTGTCTTGGTTGACCTGTTCAAGCTCCTGCATTGACCATCTGTCCCGTGCTCAAGCTGGATGGGCTCTGGAAACAGAGTCTGGTTAAGAGCATCACATGATGGGCAGTCCCTGGTGGTCCAGCAGTTAAGACTCTGTGCTTCCAATTCAGGGGGAATTCCCTAGTCAAGGAACTGGGATCCCACATGCCTTGTGGTAAGGCCAAAAAATAAAATCCATAAGCAACAAGGATTTGCTTATGTAACAAAAAAAGAGCGTCACATGGTTTGTGGCTACAAAGAGGAAGGAAGGGTAAGAAATGCCATTTCAGGACCCCACTGGCATGGGACTCACGTTGCGTAATGGAGTAGCTGATGGAAGCACTAAGGAAAGGCATGACACAGGCCTTAGACAGAAGGGAGACAGGACAACGTCAGTGTCTGGACACTGGGATGAGCAAGTGCGAGGGGCTGCAGAGGCGGCAGACGGGGCAGGAGACAAGTTCGAAAGCCCAGGGAGAGGGAACAAGGGTCTGAGCTGAGATGACAAAACAAAAAATCCAGACAGGAATCCTGGTCTTCCTTTAGACCTCCCTGTCTCTCCCTCCTCCCATCCCTCCCCGCATCCAGTCCAACAGTAAGCTTCATCAAACCCGCTTCCAAATACATCCCATCCGGATCCCATATGGGCGGCGAGAAGGAGCACAGGCTTGGCAACTCAGCTTCCGAGAAGAGCGTCCTGGCTCCTGCATTTTCCAGCTCCGTGTCCTTGAGCAAGTGATTTCTCTAAGCCTGCTGTTCTCGAGGTCTCACTGTGACTTGGGAACAGTTATGGAATGATGGAATAAAGTTCCTGGCAGCGTGACACGAGTCACTGAAGAATATCTGCTCAATAAATATTAGATATTATGACCACGAATGAGATGCCCCGTCCAAGCCCATCACGTCTCATCTGGAACTGTGCAGTGATACCCCAGCTTCAAACTTTGTCCCTCTGCAACCCGTTCTTCAACTGTCTTCCCACAGTCCTTAGCATTGAGAAATCCAAAGGAAATGAAAAACGGGCCAACTCCCCCCATGTCTTCCTGATCCACTTGGAATAAAATCCAAGGCTCTTCCTGCATAGTCTGCAGGTTGTCTAACCTCATCCCCTGGCACCCTTCCCCTTACCCATCTGGCTGTGGAACCAGTGCCTTAAAAAAAAAATCTGTATTTATTTGACTGCATCGGGTCTTAGTTGTGGTACGCAGGACCTTTGCTGTGTCAAGCAGCGTCTTTTCTATGCAGTGCTCAGGCTCTCTAGTTGTGGCATATGACCTCAGGAGTTCTGCCACATGGGCTTAGTTGCTCTGCGGCATGTGAGATCTTAGTTCCCTGACCAAGGATCGAACTCAGGTCCCCTGCACTGCCAGGGGGATTCTTTACCACTGGGCCACCAGGGAAATCCCTAGACCCAGTGCCTATTAAAAAGTTTCTCTAATAGGCCAAGTCCTTCCTGCCTCAGGACCTTTGCACTTATTGCTCTTTCTACGCAGAAGGATAGCTAACTCCCTGGTATAAGATCTCAAGATCAGCTCCTTAGAAAACCTTTCTGAGTGTCCTATGTACAAAGCTGCTCAGCTCAGGGACTAGGGCTTAAATACTCTACTTGTTTCCTTTCAATAGTTATTATATTAGCTCAGCCAGCAATTGCCCTACCCTGGATTCCAGCTCCATTAGAGCAGAACATTCTCTCTTGCCTGGTGTTGAATTTCCAGCCTAGTATCTCATAGGAGCTCTGTAAATATTTGCTACAGAACAAATGAATAAATATCCCAATTGCAGCACCGGCGTCAAGGAACAGAGCAGAAAGCAGCACGCCTTCTCTGGACTTTACGGTATAATTTAGCACTTGACCCCATAATTTGTATTGTTCCTACTACTTTTCCTTAGTAAGTCACCCTGGATCCACAATCTCTCTTGGGTTCACTGAAAAAAATTATACTAGCCTCCAGAGGTTCTGTTGTTCAGGCCCAACATCAAGTTGAAGTTTGGCTTCAACTACCCAATCATCATGTGATGGCTGGATGGCANCATAATTTGTATTGTTCCTACTACTTTTCCTTAGTAAGTCACCCTGGATCCACAATCTCTCTTGGGTTCACTGAAAAAAATTATACTAGCCTCCAGAGGTTCTGTTGTTCAGGCCCAACATCAAGTTGAAGTTTGGCTTCAACTACCCAATCATCATGTGATGGCTGGATGGCATCACTGATGCAATGAACATGAACTTGGGCAAACTCCAGGGGACGGTGAGGGACAGGGAGGCCAGGCATGTTGCAGTCCACGGGGTCACAAAGACTAGAACAAGACCAGCTGACAGCAACACCACCCAACCTTTCATTTGTCTGTTCATTTATTCATTCCTTGGCAAGCAGTCTATTGTCTACACTACGAGTCAGGCGCTGCTGGAGACAGAACAAGACATGGCCCTGCCCTCCAGGCACTCATAGTCTAGCAGAGGAGACAATCGTGTAAACAGGCAAAGACAACATGGAAAGATGCATGCTGAGGAAGAGGCACACGCAGGAGAACCAGACCTGGCAGTCAGGGAGGGCTTCCTGGAAGCAGCTGCACTTAGAGCTAAACAGTGAGCTGGAATCGGTCAAGTGAAGGGGATTTGTGGGCAGGGCAAGAGGCAAACATATTCATGCTACTCAACCATGCATTTATTAATACGGCAGCCATTTATTAACACTTGGCAGCCAACTGTGCACCTCTTCTGTGGAATCTGCCTCCTACTCTGTGAAATGAGGGGGTTGAACTTGAGAATCAGCTCCACTCCCTTCCACCTCCAACGTTACCCGTTCGCTTCATGGCTCAGGGCCAGGTTCATGGCTCACGTATAATCCAGGTCTGATTTCCAGGTAGAGTCTGGCTTTCCACAAGGCCTTGTGTTCAAGGACACAGCCTGTGTCGTAACCCAGATAAAAGAGACACCTGATCGACTTGGAACAACAGGCTCTCCCAGGATGGCTGCACGTGGCAGAGGCTGCACAGGTGAGGAGCCACCCTCTCCCCGCCCCCGCACCATCCTGGTGACGCCACGGAGGGTACCTGCGTGGCAGCTCCACGCCAGTCCTGACTCTGGCTGCCGAGGAAGCCCGAGGGCTCAGGGAGGCAGCAGATGTGCCCTCCTGCCAGGATCTGCCCTCCTGCAGCATGATCGTCAGGAAATCAATCACAGTCACGCACGTGGGGAGAGACAGTCCACAAGCAGCAGGGCTTGGAGAACGGGCCAGCAAGGCTCTCCAGGGCTCTGGCTGCTGTGTTCACATCCAGGGCCTCACTGTGCCTGGACATGATGGCAATAAATTCTAGCCCCTTTCCCTTCCTCTTCCCTACACAATCTCATGTGCTTTTTCACCATGACCTGGAGAGGCAGGTCGTGATCTGTTTCACATCAGCAGGGCTGAGGCTCCGAGTGGGGCTTGCCCAGGCCTCTGACACCAATGCAGAGGACAGGGGAACTGGACACCCTAAACTCAGCTTCATAAAATTAGCCCAGGAAGGTCGGGGCTGGGGCTGGGACAGAGGAGAGCAGCAGGACGGGGGGCCGTCCCTCTCAGCATCGGGTCTGAGGGCAAACAACGGCTCTGCTTGGTGAGTACTTAGCATCCTCNGACACCAATGCAGAGGACAGGGGAACTGGACACCCTAAACTCAGCTTCATAAAATTAGCCCAGGAAGGTCGGGGCTGGGGCTGGGACAGAGGAGAGCAGCAGGACGGGGGGCCGTCCCTCTCAGCATCGGGTCTGAGGGCAAACAACGGCTCTGCTTGGTGAGTACTTAGCATCCTCTTATTAGTAATTCTTCCTTAAACAAGATTAACCACAGCTGAACACCAACAATCAGAACATTTTAATTCAGAAAAACAACAAAGGCTGTTATTATGGGGTCTAGTCTTTCACTGGACTCCAAGCAGAGCCCAGAATGACCTGAGAGGTTGTTGATGAATGCCGTCCTGGGCTCAGGGAAAAGCCTGGCATCCTCTTTCATGCAAGCGCCATCTGACTTCCGGCAGGTGGGGACAGGGGACTGGGGCAGACGGGGACAGTGAACCGACTGTGTGTGACACTGTCACGATGGATACAGGACATCACAGTGCATTTGGCAAAATCCACAGGACTAACACCACCACGAGTGAACCATGATGTAGACCACAGGCTTTAGTGCTTCCCCCGTGGCTCAGCTGGTAAAGAACACACCTGCAACGCAGGAGACCCCAGCTCCATTCCTGGGTCACAAAGATATGCTGGGGAAGGGATAGGCTACCCACTCCAGTATTCTTGGGCTTCCCCTGTGGCTCAGCTGGTAAAGAGTCCGCCTGCAACGCAGGAGACCCCGGCTCCATTCCTGGGTCACGAAGATCCGCTGGGGAAGGGATAGGCTACCCACTCCAGTATTCTTGGGCTTCCCCTGTGGCTCAGCTGGTAAAGAATCCACCTGCGATGGGGGAGACCTGGGTTCGATCCCTGGGTTGGGAAGATCTCCTGGAGAAGGGATAGGCTACCCACTCCAGTATTCTGGCCTGGAGAATTCCATGGACTGTATAGTCCATGGGGTTGCCAAGAGTCAGATATGACTGAGCGACTTTCACTTTCACTCTTTAGTGAATGACAGTGTATCACTACTAGTTCATCAATTGTAATAAATGTATCAACTAATGCAAGATGTTAAAAATAGGAGAAAATGTGTGTGGCCTGGGACCTATGGGAACTTTCTGAATTCTCTGCTCAATTTTTCAGTAAACTTAAACCTGCGTTAGAAACAAAGACTGTTAATGAAAAAAATTTTTAAATAAAATAAGTAGTCCAATATACGATGGAATATTACTCGGCCATTAAAAAAAGAATGAAATAACGCCATTTGCAGTAACATGGATGGACCTAGAGAATATGATACTCAGTGAAGTGAATCTGACAGAGAAAGACAAATACCATATGTCATCACTTACAGGTGCAATCTAAAAAAGTGATACAAATGAACTTATTTACAAAACAGAAACCAACTCAAGCTCAGAAAAGAAACTTACGGTTACCAAAGGGAAAAGGTTGGAGGGGGTTGGGGGTGGGGGGAAGACTGATAAATTAGGAGATTCAGATTGACATGTACACACTGCTATACATAAAACAGACAAACAAGGACCTCCTGTGCAGCACAGGAAACTCTATACTCTGTAATAAACCTACATGGGAAAAGAATCTGAAAAAGAGTAGGTACTAATACACATGTGTGTGCGTGCTAAGTCACTTCAGTCGTGTGCGACCCTATGGACTGCAGACCACGGGGCTCTTCTGTCCATGGGATTCTCCAGCCAGGAATACTGGAGTGGGTTGCCATGCCCTCCTCCAAGGGATCTTCTTGATCCAGGGATTGAACTCATGCCTCTTGAGTCTCCTGCATTGGCAGGCGTGTTCTTTACCACTAGCGCCACCTGGGAAGCCCAGATACATGTATCTGTATAACTAAATCACACCTGAACTAACATGACATTGAAAGTCCAATACAAACCAATGTAAAAAAAAAAAAAATAAGAAAAAAAAAATAAAGCAATAAAATGTCCAAAGGAGGATCTATCTCAGAGAGAGCCATGACCTGGGGCTCTCATGTGGGTCCTGGGAGCTCCTGGGTCCTGACCAGGGTGCTGGCTGCTCTGAGTGCTCCAGGCCCATAGTGGGACCGAGGCCCGCTCCAGCTGGAGCCTTCTCCATACAGACCCGCAGTCCAACCGTGCTCTCTGGGGAGCAACTTGCTCCAAATCCCACGTCTGGCACATTCAAGCAGCCAGGGCTTTGGGTTCATTAATTGGAAGTTGGGTGTTTAAACAGCATGCAGGCGAGGGCTGCAAGCGTGAATCCTGCCTGCCTCCCAAGCCTCAGAAACACTACCTTATGCAGAACCCCAATGACGCACCCCAAACTTTGCATATGTCATCCTTTAAGCGGCTCAAGGGAAAAAAATGATCATAAGTGCTTTTCTACTGGCCAATATCTATAAATCCTTCAGGACTCAGTTTGAGCTGTCTTTTCTCCTGGAAGCTTCTAGACCCAAACCTTGGGGGTCATAATCTTCTCCTGCTTTGCTCCCAAAGCACCTCATCTTTACCACTCTGGGGTAGCCATTCCCGTGTCTGTCTCCTCCCACAGGGAACAGAGCCTCGTTTTTATTTTTGGACACCTCGGGGAACATCCTTCAGCTGGATATCAGTAGCTTAGTTTTCAAAGGCCTCACCATAGGGTCTGGCCATGAGGGGTTGGGGTGGGAAGGTGAGTAGGACACTGTCCTCTCCTCCTGGCCTGGTTCCTGAATCACTTCTCCCCAAAACCTGCAAAATCACTTCCCTTCCAGAACCTGCAGCCAAATACCACCAGGAACCCCTCAGTCTACCTGCAAGTTGGCCACCCATGCTCAGACTCACCCCACTTCCCCTTCTCTTCCACAAAATTCACAGCAAATAGAAAGACTTGGACAGGGGAGTTTTGTTTAGGGAGGAGGAAAGTAGGACAAAGGGGTGCTCTGCAGACCAGTAGCTGTGGATGGGTAGAAAGGTCACATATCAGAAGCTCAAAACATGAAAGCTCTGTCATTTGAGAAAGTTCCCCATGCCCTGACTCTCCTGCCCCCAGGCTAGGAACTGGGGTGGTTTTGTGAATGTTAGCTTGGCCAGGTATTTGAGTGAAGTCGCTCAGTCATGTCCAACTCTTTGCGACCCCGTGGACTGTAGCCTATCAGGCTCCTCTGTCCATGGGATTCCCTAGGCAAGAGTACTGGAGTGGGTTGCCATTTCCTTCTCCAGGGGATCTTCCCAACCCAGGGATCGAACCCAGGTCTCCCACATTGGAGGCAGACTCTTTAACCTCTGAGTCACCAGGGAAGCCCATGGCCAGGTATAGTCTCCAGTTATTCAATCAAACACAAAGTGCTTCCTTTATAGTATTTTATAGATGTGACTAACATCCCTAATCAGTTGATTATAAATACAGGAGCTTATTCTAGATAATTTGGAGTTGGAAATGGAAACCCACTCCAGTATTCTTGCCTGGAACATCCCATGGACAGAGGAGCCTGGTAGGTTATAGTTCATGGGGCCACAAAGAGTCGGCAACAGCTGAGGACAAATGCACGCATTCTATAGGTGACCTGGGGGTCTGATCCTACCAGCTAGAATGCCTTACAAGCAGAGGCAAGACGTCCCTAATAAAGAGGAAATCCCACCAGTGCAGCGAGTTCCAGCCTGCCCATCCTGACAACACCTCTGGGATTCCAGAGTTGCCCTGCCAGCCCCCATACTCACCTAATAAACTCCCTGCAATAAACCTCTCAATAGATACCTCCTACTGGTTCTGCTTCTCTGGTTCAACACTCCCGAGATGAGAACTGAAACTCTTATGTAGTCACTGTATGGGACACTCTTGGTGGATGAGGCAAGGAAGAGACTTCATATTCACCAGTTTATATAAAGGCCAAGTACTTTGTACGTGACAATTATTTATCTTAGGTTTCACCATAAGCCCACTGTCCTGATTTTCCAGATGAGGAAATGAGACAGCTCCTACTTGACTCAGTTATAGACAGACAAGGGTTTGGATGCACCTCTGTGACGGCACAGCCTGTATTCTCCTGCCACATCAAGGGCAGGTGGGGTCAGGGGAGACCGCGCAGAGTGAGCAGGGAGCACAGAAAGGGCTCTTCCACACTCTGTAAGAGGACGTATGTCCTTGGTCAATTCCTACTCTTCAAAAGTCTGCCATGGGGCTGCCACTGGGCAAAAAGCTCAAAAGGTGGCCAAAGATAAGACATTCGCTACTTCTGAACACACAGAGGACCCACCCACAGTTCACAAAGTGCAGGGTGAGCTTGTCCAGGTGCCTGAAACCACCGTTCCCACAAAACGCAGCCCTGAGATTCCTCAAGTCCTGCTGTCCCGACTCAACCTTCCTTCTATCACCCAGCCTCCATGTGTGTGTCCTCAGGCGTGTCTGACTCTTCGGTGATTCCATAGATTATAGCACTCCAGGCTCCTCTATAACACGGGATTTCCCAGGCCAGAATACTGGAGTGGGCTGCCATTTTCTCCTTCAGGGGATCTTCCTAACTAGGAATCAAATCCACACCTCCTACACTGGAAGGCAGGCTCTGTACCTCTGAGCCACCAGGGAAGCCCTGTCTAGCCTCCCCATCCTGCCCAAAAAATACAGGTTGCTTCTGAAAGAGCCCTACTTACATTTAGCTTCAGGAAACTATTAAGAGACCTATTAAGGCTCCTTTTCCTACTATCTGGAAGATGAACTTTAAGACGTGGTTGACTAGAGATTAACTTCCCATCAGAGAGGTCTGACTAAGCACCAACTCACTGCAGGGCCAGGGGACAACAGATGGGGTGTGACCATGAGAAGACAGAGATCTTGCCTTCCAGGGTCATTTAGGGTGGAGACTAAGTTCAAAAACAACCCTGGTTGTTTCAAGGCAAGATCAAGGCTGCAACCGGGTTCAATCATTTCTTCAACCAACACTTGCTTATGCAGAAAACGTATGGATTGAGGTTTGGGAAGACTCTATCCAGGGATAGGGCATAGCAACAAGGATGGTGGAGGGGACTCCGGAAAGGCACCGCCGGTGGAGGGGGTCCTCAGGGGACAGCCCCTCCCGGAAATAAAGCCACTTCCTCTGAAAACTTCACTCCCAAACAGGCTCCAGGTCAGCAGAAGCAACGCTGGAGGCACCACTCACCCTCCGAGAACAAGACCCCAGGCAGAGCTGTCCCGGATGGCTGGCCAGGTGTGTGTGATCTCAGTTCTCTGTGCAACAGTTTCATCTCTTGTGATTGTGAGTAATAATGCCAAATTTTCTGATTTCACACGGTTATGGTAGGGATTAAAACCTTCTAATTGAAGAAAGGGTGCTGTTGCTGAATATTTAACCCTAGGTCTTGTCCGGATACCGACTAATCAGAACAGATGGCAGCCATGGTGGGGAGCATCTCAGTGGGCCAGTAGTTAACACTTGGCTTTTTGGACTGATGTGGAGTTTGGGACACAGGAGTAGGGGTGAGAGAGGGTGTTAGGGACTCGAGACCCTGGGATGGCAGCTACTCCCCAAACCCACACAGAAGAACCTCAGTATTTGGGGTTGCCCACTCATTACCAGCTCTGTTCCAAAGGCTTCCCCTTGCTGTAAGGAAGAAGAAAACAAACATTAATTTTAAAATCTGCCCCTGCCTACTTTGCAGGCATCATCTCCTTCACAACTCTGTTCCTGAGCCCCATTTGCTCAGTGCACAACACAAACACACACCAAGAGAGAGAGACACACACACACACATACACAGAAACACATGCACATAGACACACACACACCAATACTAAACTAGTATATTTCTTCTGTTCAGGACTCCAGAAGAATAATAAACACTGTGTACTAAACAATGGCTCAAAACTCAGGAGGGAGGGGCAAGAGATGATAATAACCATTAAATACACAAACTGATCTCAGGAGTCAACTTGGATTCAGGAATCAGGGCAACACTTCTTCACTTCTGTGGGCTTCAAGTGAAAAAAACCGTGTGTGTGTGAGATGAGAGAAAGGGGAAGAGACAATCTCGTGCGTGGGAAGAGAATTTAATAACTTATGAAGGAGGAAGAAAATGGGGGGCTCTTTTTCCTCCCTTTTTTATAAACCAAGCCAGGCTGGGCCCCTCTGCTCCACAGCCCAGGTGTAGGCCAGCCGTCAACGCCTCCACCCGGGCTGTATCCTCACCCTTTTTCCCAGAGGAGGCACCAACTGTGGGAGGAAGNAGGAGGAAGAAAATGAGGGGCTCTTTTTCCTCCCTTTTTTATAAACCAAGCCAGGCTGGGCCCCTCTGCTCCACAGCCCAGGTGTAGGCCAGCCGTCAACGCCTCCACCCGGGCTGTATCCTCACCCTTTTTCCCAGAGGAGGCACCAACTGTGGGAGGAAGGGGTGGGCGAGGTCAGGGCTGGCTCCAGGGGAGGCAGGGACTCCTCAGATCCGAGGCAACAAGCCCTGCCAGTGAGCAAACGGCCCTGCCTCCAGCTCTGCAGACTTGCCCTCTCAAAGTGGTCCCCATTCTCTCGGCCTCTGCAGAGGGAGTCCCTTCCTGAACACAAGGGGCCCTGTACTCTCCCAGAAGAAGAGAATGACTCCCCAAACGAAATCAGGGATTGATTTTCCTCTCCACCTTGGAAAGCAGAGATTTACAGCTAGATTCATGCAGAGTCAGGCAGGTTAAAATGAATTCAGAACAAATCAATGTGTGAAGCACTTCTACTAAAGAACTGAGAGGTGTGGGACCCGCCCGGGGTCCAGTGGTTACGACTTCATGCTGCCCAGAGGAGATGCAGGCGTAGAGAACAGACTTGGGCACACGGGGCGGGGCGGGCCGGAGGAAAGAGTGAGACAAACGGAGAGAGCAGCATGCAAACATCCATCCATGACCATACGCACAACAGACTATAGCCAGTGGGAATTTGCTGCATGACTCAGGGCACGAAACCAGGGCTCCGTGACAGCCTGGAGGGGTGGGATGGGGTGGAGGTGGGAAGGAGGTTCAAGAGGGAGGGGACATAGGTATGCTCATGGTTGACGTATGTGACGTATGGCAGAAACTAACCTAATACTGTAAAACAATTATCTTTCAGTTAAGAGAGGAAACAAAAGACTCCACACTGCAAATGTGGGGGGGCCTGGGTTCAATCTCTGGTCAGGGAATTAGGATCCCATATGCCATGCAACACAGTAAAAAAAAAAAAAAAAATACACACACACACACACACATATATGATGAATAAAAACTGGAAAAAAGAAAAGGGAAAGAAAAAGAGCTGGGTAGTGCCTTGGACCAGCTTCACTTCAATCCGAGAACCCAGGCAACACAGTACCTTCAGTTCCTGGCTGTTTTCATTTTCTCTTTCTGCTGGCCCCTCTAACGCTAATCCTTCTCCTTGGAATAATGTCCCAGATCCTGCCTCACCACCTTCTTGTGTCACAGCAACTGACACACAGCATGGAAGTGTCTGCTTTTCGATCTGTCTCCCAAGCTCCACTGGGCTGGCGAGTCTCAAACTTCCACTGCCCTTGACTATCCAAGAAGCTTGCAAAAATTGCATATTCCTGGTCACCTCCAGGAGGTCTAGTTCAGTGAGGCTGCAGCAGAGTGAAGAAACCTGCCCTTTTCACATGCTCCCCAGGTAACTCAAGTTCAAGCACTCCTCCACCAAGCACACCCAATGGAACTGTGAGTTCAAGTAGTCAGAGACTGTCTGGCTTCTTAGCACCAGTACCCATTACAGCAGGGGGAGTAGGCTTCCAAAAGAGATGTTGGCTATTGGCTGTGGGAAGTTGCTTTGTGCGCAGGTGAAGAAATGAGTAAGTAAGTTAAATTGGTGATAATGAACTTATTCACGTACTTGCTCACCCACCCGTCCACTTAAAGAAGCTCTGGACTAAATGGCTAGAAAAAAAAATATTATACAGATTAAACTAGTTTCATATAGCCAGAGCTATGGTTTTCCCAGTAGTTGTGTATGGATGTGAGAGTTGGACTATAAAGAAAGCTGAGTGCAATAGAACGGAGGCTTTTGAACTATGGTGCTGGAGAAGACCCTTGAGAGTCTCTGGACAGCAAGAGGGTCAACCCAGTCAATCTTAAAGGAATCAACCCTGAATATTCATTGGAAGGACTGATGCAGGAGCTGAAACTCCAATACTTTGGCCACCTGATGCCAAGAGCTGACTCACTGGAAAAGACCCTGATGCTGGGAAAGACTGAGGGCAGGAGAAGAAGGAGGAGACAGAGGATGAGGTGGTTGGATGGCATCATTGACTCAATGGACATGAGTGTGAGCAAACTCAGGGAGACAGTGAAGGACAGGGAAGGCTGGCGTGCTGCAGTCCACGGAGCTGCCAAGAGTCAGACACCACTAGCGACTACAGATCAACAACAAATGGCAGGTTAGAATCTCTTTACTTTTTAAATCATTATGGACTAAATTCAGCAACCAGCTTCCCAAATGCTAAATGTGGATTGGTTTTCATAAAATTCTCCCTAGAAAAGTGTCAGCATAATGCTCTATGGAGATATCTGCAAGAATCCAACAGTGTCTCAAGGCTGCTTCTCAGATACTGGTGCAGGGAGTCTGAGTTTTCTGCTTCTGCAGGCTGGGGTATGTTTCTGGGCGCATGAAATGCTCTTTGTGTGCTGCTCTGGTCCTCCGGGCAGCTCCCTTACCTTCAATAAAGCAGGTATCTGGCCCTGGATCCGTGCCCAGCACTGGGGATTCAGGGATGAAATTAAACATGGGCCCTGCAGTAGGAAGACTTCCAAGATGGCCCCAGGTATACCTCCTTTAGAATCCCCTTCTCTGGAGTGTCAGCAGCCTGTGAATAGGAGGGAATGGCACGCCTATGGTTATTTCACCTTTCACAGCAGAAGGTCCCAGTTGACTTTAAGTTACTCAAAAGGGAGATTATCCTGGGTGGGCCTGACCTGACCTGGTGAGCCTGTAAATGAGGCGAGAGAGGAGCAAGGTGTGATGTGACGGACCAGGCTCAGGGCAGGGAAGCAGACGGCATCTAGGAGATGGCAAATGACCCCAGCTGACCACCAGGAAGAGAGCAGAGCCTCAGTCCTGCAACCTCAAGGAACTGAATTCTGCCAACAGTGAGTGAGCTTGGAAGAGAACAGAATCTCAGATGAGAACGAACCACCATGTGACACCTCGATTCTGCCTTGAGATACTGAGCAGAGAACACAATCACAGGATGCCAGGACTAGGACATATAGTATCTGAAAGATCATAAACGCTTTAAGCTACGAAATTTGCAATATTGTTGTTTAGTCACTAAGTTGTGTTCAACTCTGAGACCCCATGGACTGTAGCCCGCCAGCCTCCTCTGTCTATGGGATTTCCCAGGCAAGAATACTGGAGTGGGTTGTCATTTCCTTCTCCAAAATGTGTGATAATATTTCACAAAAAACTTCAGAGAAGCCCTTCCCCCAAGGAGCTCACAGATACCAAGGAATGAAGGATATGAGCAGTAATTCCTGTTGTTTCCAAGCAACTCTGCCACCAGTAGAGAAAAAGAAACAAAAATATCAGGGCTACAGAGAAGAGGCCTTCTGCTCCCCACCTCCCCTCCTCTCTATGTTCACACTCACAGTGGCAGCCCCGGGACCAGGCACACCACTTCCTGAAGTGACATCATTCCTGAGATTTTAAGAGACTGCGGGGCTTTTGGGTTTCTAAATGTACAGACGGGCTTCCCTGGTGGCTCAGTGGTAAAGAACCCACCAGCTGATGCAGGAGACGCAGGAGCTGTGGATTTGATCTCTGGCCCTGGAGAATGAAATGGCAACCCACTCCAGTATCCTTGCCTGGGAAATCCCATGGGCAGAGGAGCCTGGTGGGCTACAGTCCATGGGGTCTCTAGAGCGTCAGACACAACTTGGTGATTAAAAAACAACAACAACAAAGTGCACAGATAAGCCACGGGCCTGCCGAGGTTCCGTGAGGGACGGAGCCCCAGCTCCCAAGAGCGGGCTGAGATGGACAAATGGAAGATGAATGGGTCTCTTGCTCATGCCCCAAGCTTCCATCCTGTTCAGCCAACCACAGCATCAGCCGCTCTTGAGGAGTGATGCCATGACTGCTTCAGATGAAGACATCTACTGGCCTTAGACAACTGAGATCTGAAGCCCAGCTTCACTGCATACTATAGAGGCCTCCCTCCACTACCCTCAGGGGAAGGACTGAGAAGGAAATCAGCCCACTGCATGCCAGGGAGCACCATCCCTGGCGCGTGGCAGACACTCAGGAACAGTCCTTCCCTGATTCCAAAAAACATTTTCTGCTTTAAAATGGTGCTTCTCAGACCAGAAAGAGCTTCAGAATCACCAGAGGTGGTGCTTAAAAATGCAAGCTCCCTCGCTCCCCACGCCCAGGAAATTCTAATTCAGTTTTGCCTGCCTGGATCTCAGGAACCTGCCTTTTAACCCCCATCCCTGGCGATCCTGATTCAGATGATCCACAAAGCACACATTTTTGTGGCAAAGATGCTGGGCATGGGGGGAGTGGACTGGACATCTATGCCTCACTGGACTACTGAGGCATCTCCAGCAGGGTTCCACTGGGTTCTGGAAATGTTTTAGGCACGGAATTGAAACTGTTCTTGAAAGTGTCGCTGACCACTCAAGCTCTCCAAAAGTAAAAGAGGTGTGTGCATGCGTGCACTTACGCATCTTGACAGTGGCACCATGGCAGAAACCTGGCAAATGGACAGAACAAGCACTTGATGCCCCAAGGGGATTCTGGGAGCAAACAGAGGACACATGGCCACCCCAGCCTCAGGGCACCGCCGAGAGGACCAGCTGTTGCTGTCTAGCAGCACCCCCGGGGCTGCACAGAGCATCTACGGATGGACTCCAAGTATGCAACAAAGCCCCGCTGCAGGTTCCGATTGGACCAAGAGCTCCGTCCTGTTGACTCCATGTGTTTAAAGCAGTGACACTGATCTGACCCGATGGGTGGTGCTGGCGTCCCCACCCCTCACCTCTCAGCATGTCAGCTGGGCTCCTCTCCCCACTGACACCTCTCAGTGTCACACACACTGGGCACTTGAGAGATATTCGCTGTACAAAATAATAGGATGAGTGGATGAACCAAGAGTGAATGAATGAATGCACCAACTGATCTCTCCTCAGTCCATTCTGTCCCATGAAGCCAGAGTACTCTCACCACAATACAAATAAAACCAAGTTCCCCTCCTACCCAACACCCATTATTGGCTCCTACTGGATGGATGATGTGCAGACCTAGAGAGGTGTGCCAGGACCTCTACTGAGTTCACGCCTATCCTTCAGACATTCATGTGTTTAGAGTTTTCTGAAAAAAAATGCTATCTCATGTGTGCCTCAAAATCCTCCTACGTTTAGAAACTCCAGGTTATCCTCCAAGTTCAGCTGAACCATCACCTCCTCCAGGAAGCCTTCCCTGACTGCCACAGGCAGGGTTAAAGTACCTTACAGTCAGCTGTCATTTATTCAGTACACTATGTCAGCAACCCCCTTCTTTAGGTTTCTGTAACATTCCGTGTGGATCTCCATCTACCTGCGCTTCCATGCCTAACACAGGGCATGGAACCCAGGGTGAATAAGGTGAATAATTATATAAATTGATCTTATAATTCCCAGGAGACAAGTGTATCCCAATGGTTAACAAACACTGTCAGACTTCATCAAGGATGCAGCAGGATGGAAAACACACCCTTTCTTCCAGAACAGAACAAAGCTTTTCCCACATTCGGCATGGGCAGCGGATTCGCCACATCCATTTTCAGAAGCTGGAGTTCCTCCTCCAAGAAGCAGGGCTTCCTCGGCATGACGGGGTGTCACGCCGTCTGCAGGGCCACGTGACTGGGGAATCCCATCTGTTCTCCAGCGCACGCCCACCCATGACAAATGAATCCGTCTGCAGCGTGTGCCAGGAGCTGCTGCTTTGGGAGCAAAGGAGACTGGTGATGAATTATTCATCCCGAGGAGATGTCTGTCCCAGCCTCTTGGGTACAGCCTGCAAAGGCACCCCCTGCAACTACCAGGCTCAGGTCCCAAGACACAAAATAATAGTTATTAGTAAGAACAGCGGCATCTACCTTGGATCGAGTTCCTACAACACACCCTGTTGAGAGCTTAAACTCCATTATTTAATTGTCACCATGGCCTCGGGGGGCATGAGCTAGCATCACCCCCTTTACAGATGGGGAATCTGCACTGCAGAGGAGTAAGGTAACCGGCCCAGATCCACCAGTCTCCCAGGATGCTGCAGTCCACCATTCCCCAGAAGGCAAGCTTTCCACTGCAAGAGGGAGGAGCATCAGGGAGAAAGCGGGGAAGCCCTGGAAAGCCCGGGGAGGGAGGGAACCCTCAGGCTGAGCTGGGAAATGCCGTGCCTCCCCTCCCCCATGGATTTAACATTCAGAGCAGTACAGGCAGGCGGGCGGGATGACAGCCCTCACCAGCCCCAGCATGTCAAATGCAGCTATTTCCAGCAGCTTCTCTACCAGAGAAGCCCTGTCGCATTTGATATGGCTGAATCGATGATGCTGGAGGACATATAGTCAGGTGCAGCAGAGCTGAGGAAGGAGAGAAAGGGACTGCTTAGGAGCTCAGCCCCGCCCTGACGCAGTTATTCATGTCCTGCCCCATGGACCACTCCCGGGAAAGGAGGAGGGGCAACGGGCAGCATCCTTTCAGGAGGGAAACAAAAACCAAAGTGGGTATGAAGCAAAAGAATACATGGAGGGAACAGACAGACATTTTGCTTGTCGGGAATTTATGACCCTCCTTGTTTCACAAAGGGTTTGGAGTCACTTGCAAGATTCCATTCACAATGGTTAAGCCAAAATAGGCAAATGAGAAATGAGAGGTCTGAAGAATCTGGAAGGAAGAACAGGAAGTCTGGGGGAGGCAGGGATGCACCACCACGCTGCGGACAACGCTGCGGCTTCAGGCCTCAAACCACACCTGAGGGAGGCTGTAGCCACTTCTGCAGGAGAAGTCACTAGGCAGAACCACAGGGCCTGCAGGGTGCTCCGGACGGATCACACCACCTCATCAGGGCAGATGATGAACTTCACGCAAGGCCCCAAAGCTAGAGCAGCTGCAGAAGGTCATGGGTGGGGTCCTCTTCGATGGACTCTCAGCCTCCTCCAGAGCCCCATGCTGCCTGGACCTCAACTCCAGGTGGCTGCCTCTGGACCTTCATTTCCATCCTCGAATCTGAGACTCCCTTGAGCCCCACTCCCAAGCCTGATCTCTTTGCTGGCCTGAGTCTGGTGGGATTTCTCAGCATCCACTGCAGCCTGGCCCAGTGCAGTGAGCATGAAGTCTGCCGCTGGTCCCTCGGCCTCCCCCATGAATGTGAGATCTCCCTTCCTGCAGGGCCTGAGTCTTAGTCTCCTCTGCATTCGTGGGACCCGGTTCCTAGCTGCTAAGTCAACAGCAGCAGCCTCCGAGCCTCCTGTCCCAGTAGAGACAGGGCGCAGGGACCCTGGGTGCTCTCTGGACCAATAAGGGCCTATTTACAACAGGGGCAGGGCTTAGGGAGATCTACATGGGAGGATGAAACTCCCTGGAATTGACCCGGAATTAACAGAGAACTGTTATCAAAGGCAAAGAAAAGCAACCAAGGAAGCTGTAACTGGGAGAGGGCTCCCAGCAGGAGCTGTGGTCCACAACAACCCTGCGGGAGGGAACTAAGTCTTCTCCCACCAGCTCTCATCCTCTGATCTCCCACTATGGCCTCCACTGTCTGCACTCAACCAGAAGTCCAGGCAAGGGAGCCACTGATGAAATTCACAAGGTCAGTCTGCTGTGGGTTCCAAGCAGGTGCAGAATAGATCTGGAGAGACAAACAAAATACTCAGCACATAGACAGCATCTGCACTTTTTGGACCAGGCTACATATGCCCTCTGTTCTGATGAGAAACACACACCTTCATGTGGTTGGGCAGGGGGTGAATTCGTCCCTTAGCAGTGGTCACGTGACTCAAGCCTGGGCAAAGTCCATTCATTCAACCATTTATTCATCCATCCACTCCAGGCACTCACTCATTCATTCATTCAGTGCTGAGTAAGAAGGATATATCCTTGCTTCCTAGTGGGATCCAAGCAATAGGAATCCTGCTAGCATGCAAGCTGGGCTTCCTGGGTAGCACCAGTGGTAAAGAACCCATCTGCCAATGCAGGTAGATGTTAGAGACACAGGTTCAATCCCTGGGTGGGGAAGATCCCCTGGAGCAGGACATGGCAACCGACTCTAGTATTCTTGCCTGGAGAATCCCATGGACAGAGGAGGCTGGTGGACTATGGCCCATAACATCACAAAGAGACACAACTGAAGTGACTTAGCACAAAGCACACAGAGCATGCAGGCCAAGCTGGACCACAGTGAGAAAGAGACATTCTCTTTCTGTACCCTTGGACTTGAGATGGAAGGAGGTCTGGAGAGCCATTAGCCACCTTGGAGGGAAGCAGAGTGAGGACTAGAGATCCAGGGAAGGGCCCTGCCTGACCCACCCAAGGTCCATGATGTCAAAACACTGCTAGGTCATAGTCTAAGGGACTAATTCCCCACTAAGCCATCCTGCCTTGTCTCCCAGGGAAGACAACCCACAATCACCCGGGTTCAGGGACAGGAATCCTGATCTTAAGGACTGCCCTGGACACAGAGACACTGAGCATCTCTGGCAGCTGGTGGTTTGGAATCACAAAGCTGATGTGGGGTTTTCTCTGAGTAAGAGCATGATTCACGCACACTGAATGTCCCACAGGAAGAGGAGGAGGAAACAATTTCTCTGATGCCCAAAGACAAGATACATAAAAGCTCAGATCAGAGACTTGCTGAAGGGGACCAGTATTCCCTGGCAACCAGAGACAAGGGATCTGTGCTGGAGCTGAGGAGACATCTCGGGCTCCTGTGTGGGTTTAATGAGGCACACTCGGGGGAGGCACCATCAGGAGCAGGAAAAAAAAAAAGCAGGTGCAGGAGTCAGTTCTGGTCCTAACCTGGTTCTGCGTCTTAACTGGCTCTGAACTTAAAAGAAGTAATTTACTCCCTACCCTGAGCTTTAGCCTCCTCATTTCTAAATATAAAAAGAAAAGAGCTGTAAGCAGGGAAGGTGAGGGAAGCAGCAGTGTCACGGCTAAGGGCAGCGTCTGGAGTCAGACTGAGCTCAAGTCCAAATTCAACCTTTAAAAGCCAGGGGGCACAAAGCAGGTCAAACAGGAAGGTGCAGTTTTCTCCTGTGTAAAATGTACGTGGCAGACCCTGGCCTTACAGCATCTTTGTGAGGGTTAAGAGAGATGAATCAAGCCCAGCACCGCAGCAGAAACATGAGAAGGGGAGTCAGGATAACTGAGGAGGGACTAGTCTAGAAAGGTCTGGAAAAGATGCTGCCTGGTCCCCAAGCCAAACACTTTCGGAGCTATGGCATGGGGGCACTCTTTGCATAAGGATGACGTTTCTCCCCTGTCCCCCACTACCAAACTCCCTGCCAAATAACTCAGCTTTCTCATCCAAGCCTCCACAAAGCATTTTTCAAACCTCCATTTTCAGCTCTTAAGACACCCTAAAACTTTTATTAGAATTTTTGTCTTGATTTCTGAATTGGCTGGTCACAGATGTAGTGGAAGCTAGAGCTACCTTAGTAAAATTTAAAAAGCACCTTGAGATTCTGACTTTTGGGACCAGACAGAAGGTCCTTCTTAAAGTAGTTGCCAAGAAAACCATCAAGGAGACCGGAGAAAGGGCAGTCACAATCACAGCCACCTCCACCAGTGAAGCCAGCTGTGTGACCCCTGCTGGTGAGGGGGAGATCTGTCTTCCAAGTGGCTAACACACACAGGGGATTCTTCTAAGTGTTGCACCAGCATTAGACGGGCTTCCTTGGTGGCTCAGACAGTAAAGAATCCACCTGCAATGCAGGAGACGTGGGTTTGATCTCTGAGTCTGGAAGATCCCTTGGAGAAAGAAATGGCAACCCTCTACGGTATTCTTGCCTGGAGAATTTCATGGACAGAGAAGCCTGGTGGGTGACAGTCCATACGGCTGCAAAGAGTCAAACACAATTGAGTAACACACACACACACACACACACACACACCAGCTTTATTTCTAATCCTCCAAACAAGCCTATGATAGTGGTCAGTATTATTAGACCATTAACAGATGACACAAACTGAGGCTCAAAACCCCTCAACTGGTTTGCCCAAGGCAACATAGCACGAGTAACAACTGACAAGGCTGCATTTGATCTCTGGACTATCTGACTACAGAGTTTGTATTCTTCCAAACATTCAATTCTCTCTTCAAAGAAAAAATGCAAACAGAGCTGCCTGCTGAAGTACATGGGCACCCACCCAAGGGGAAGAACGCTTGGCTGGGTAAATTCCGAAGTGTCTGAGAAAGCATCCCTCTTGTCACCGCAGTGTCACGGGCACCGATGCTGGTGGCCCGTCAGCCTCTGGGCCATCACAGTGGAAGATCAACGGCCCATCTCATCTGCAGCTTGTCCCTGTCCTGCAAGCCCGAAGCAAGCACCCAGCACCAGGATGGATGTCTCCCGGGCTGACATCCGGAAGCATGTGGGCTGTGTTTCTCACTCTAAAGAAGACAGAGATTAAGCAGAACCCAGACAGCACATCAAAGAGGTCATCATGGTCAGAACAGACTCAGGGAGGGAAGGACTCTCTGGGCAAGCACACTCGTGTTTATTTAACTGCTTTCTGCCTTATGAATAACTAATTTGTACCAAACCACAGTGTACTCGAGACATGTTGATAAATGAGGCTGCAGAAGCCTCATGTTTCTGGACTGTTGGTGTGTTCTGCATTCCTCGAGGCTACAAAGAGAACTCCTGCTTCCCCAAGGGAGGCTTCAGACACTTGCAAACACAGTAAGAAGGCCCCTCATTTCTCAAGAAGAGGCCTCATTTCCCCCTGGAACTCTAGCCCCCAATTTAGCACATAGTAGGTCCTCAAAAAAATGTTTCCTGGGTTAACATGGAATTGTTGTTGTTTAGTTGCTAAGCCATGTCCAACTCTTGCGACCCCATGGACTGTAGCCCACCAGGCTCCTTTGTCCATGGGATTTTCCAGGCAAGGATACTGGAGTGGGTTGCCATTTCCTTCTTCAGGGGATCAAATCTGTGTCTCCTGCATTACCACTGAGCCATCAGGAAAGCCCTAACATGAAATACATTTGCATTTTAATTCAAATGGTAAATATGATGTTAAATTAGAATGCAGGACTGCTCAAATGGACATATGAGCAGAAAGTGACAAAGGTGAGTGTTTCAAAGGTTTATGCAGTCAATGTGCATCCTGAGAAGTGCTTTGCTATATTTTCAAAGTTTCCTGCCGAGATATATGTATATGCGTGGATAGAATATACAGTATCTGTGGATATGAACAGTCATATATTTTAAGATATTTGATGACTAAATCTACCCAGGCAAGCAACTGGCACACAGACGATCTCGGTAAAATGGGAACTCACCCTGGCCCAAGAAAGGCTCTAAGAAAATGAAATTCTCACAATCCCATCACAAATCGTTCGATCAGAAGTCTCAAGAGACCAGTGTTGGGAACTGGGAAAGGCTCTCCCATAAGCCCCAGTTACAAAAGGTCAGAGACGTAGAAGGAGCTGGAGCTAAGAGACGCAGGCGACCTTTTGCAAAGTATTCGCAATCTGGGCTTCCCTGGTGACTCAGCGGTAAACCACCCGCCTGCCAAAGCAGGAGACACAGGTTTGATCCCTGGTGTGGGAAGATCCCACATGCCTCGGGGCAACAAAGCCTGCATGCCACAACTACTGAACCTGTGCCCTGGAGCCCATGAACTACTACTACCGAAGCCTTCCTGCCCTAAAGTCCACGCTCCACAAGAGACACCATTGCAAGGAGAAGCTTGCACATCACAACTAGAGAAAAGCTCACAGGGCCATGGAGACCCGGCACAGCCAAAAGTAAATAAAAGTATTGCTTTTAAAGTGTTTCAAATCTGTAGAAGAGCAGGAGGAAGATGCAAACCCAGAAGGAGCAGAAGAAAACCACCAGGAATGGCCAAACTTGTGCTCCACAATCTCGTGGAGGAGGAAGGAAAACAAGACGGGGATGGTTTGGGACAGATGGCGGGTGAGCACCAGATGAAAGGCAGAAGTGGTCTTTTCCATCTCGAAGGGTGATTCTGTCTTCAGCAAAAAAAAAAAAAAGTTTTCCAAAACCGGAAGATGAGGAATAAGCCTAAATAAAGCAGGAACAAGTGGAAACACGGGAAAGATAATACTGTGACATGAGTCACGGGCCCTAGATCTGACAGCAAAGTCACAGATGAAATGTGCTTTTTCAAACAGGGAATGAGGGAGACACCTGGATCCTGAAGACGGGAAACGTGACCCAGGTTCCTTAAGGGGAGCTGGGAGTGACCCAGGTTCAAACCACCAGACTAGTGCCCCTGCCCACCTCTGCCTCCCTCCCCTGCCTGTCTGCCAACAGCATCAGGAGCCCCAGAGCCCTGGGGCTGCACCACCACCTCTAGGAAGAGAGAAAGGTCGAGAACCTCCACTCAGAACTTCTGCCCTCCACCCAACTGCCTCTTCTGGGCCTCTGCCAGCTGTCACCCACCATGAACGCCTTAAGAGTCCCAAACACACTGCTGGATTTCACCTCCAAACTGGGCTTTTCTCAGGAAATAGCACCATCATCTGACCCAGCTGCTCCAACCAGAAACCCACCAGGCCCCTCGGGCCCTTCCCTTTCCCTCTTCCAAAAGAGAAGCAACAGCCAGAGGGCTCGCCCCGTAGCACACATTGTGTGTTTGCATTAAATCTAACTCCCAATCCTGCAGGTGGATCTCTGCAAACTCACTGCTTCCTGCTCTCCCCATCCTGCAGGGCACTTCTGCTCCGCTGGCCTTTAGTTCTTGGAACACAGATGCTTTCCCACCTCGGAACACAGTTCTCTTCCACCAGCCACTCTGCCCACACAGCATCCCTGGGCATAACCGGCCCCTCACCCGACAGCTCCACCTCGGAGATGCCTCCTCCCACAGCCCTCCATTTCACCAATGTCTTTGTTCACAAGTCACAATGCACAATTTTGTGTCCATTTACTCATCTGTCTGTCTGTCTCTGCAACTAGAATCTGAGCTGCCTGGGAGAAGAAGGGATAGATCTTTAAGCCAAGGTCTGAGGAATCAAAGGAACCTTTAGGGGTAGATGGTGGAGAATGAGAGGGAAAAGCATTTCCGGTAGAAGGAACAGCATGAGTGAAAACAGAGTCATGAAACAACACACAGTGAGAGGAATAGGCCCTGGAGGAGGGTGGGAGGGAGATGAGACCGGATACATAGGCAGGGGGCCAGGAGAGCTCGCCTGTCAAGCTGGGAGCCCCTTTCCAGGGTTCTAACAACCCAGTTACCCCTTGGTGAAGACGCCAGGTCCTTCTCCAAGGGCAGGGAGAAATCACACTCTTTGTTCAACGTCTTTGACAAAATGGAGGTATTACCACGTGCCCCTACTTCTGCTGCTGTGTGGAAGGGGAGGACATAGTGGACACGACCTCTGGACAACAAGGGGGCTGCCAGGCTAGACCACCACCGCCGGCAGGGACCGAAAGGAAGCATTCCAGGAATGGATGGTAAAGCTGCCCACTTGACATGCATCGGCATTCCAGGACTTTGTCCACATTCCACTGAACTGGGGCCACTTTCCAGAAACCTGGGCTCCAGACCGTGCAAGATTTAGCTTCTTCCACCAAAGGCAACAGTCACTACTGAACACCCCTTAGGAAAGGCAGGAAGAGGCAGACAGAGTGTGGACTCTGGCCAGGGTCCTGGCTTGGAAATTCTCACGACTGTGAGATGTGACCATAAGACAGTCATCCAACATCTCTACAGTCCCAGGGACCTGAAACCTCATCCGTAACATGAGGTCACTAGTGGCTCTGGCCTCGCAGAGCTGTTGTGACGATGGAACAAGGGAATCCTTTCAGGAGGGTAAAGTCACCCCATACTGCAGGTGAGTAAACTGAGGTTCAGAGAGGTGGGTAACTTACCTACAGTCATACAGCCACAAGTGGCAGAGCTGCAGATGCACTCCAGAGTCCATATCCCTGACCCCTGAGCCGCACTGACCTCTCAGGTTTCAGGGGTCCGGTACCCCTGACACCCCCTGCCCACCCTGACCCCACCCTGCTCCTATCTGGCTGACACTGAGCCCCAAACAGACACGCAGCCCTGAAGGTGACTCAGGGACGCTGAACGTGCGCATTATACTTCAGCTCTGTTAACTATAACCACATCCTGAGCACGACCAAAACTAGGTCAAAAGAATTATTTCTGGGATTTCAAAAAAAAAAAACCCACAGCAGGAATATCCTAAATGTGTCTCCCATCATTTGCAGCCAAATGATCTCAAACAGAGGGCTTGTTATTCGTCTTTTTCTTTTCTGTCATATCACAATCCTATTTCAGCCTGGAATCAACCAGTTTCCACCAGCAGCCCCCATCTTTACCCAAGCACCAGGCCCAGCTAACGGGGAGAGGGCAGGATTCATGGCTGATGCAGGTGAGTGCTGACTCCCCAGCCCACATGACATGTCCTGGACTCTGCCTCCTTCCTCGCATGTCCCCATGCACCTACCTCAGCCTCCATTCCCTTCCAAAGGTTGACCACTCAGTCCCAGCATCCCCCAGGACTACTCAGTCCCAGCATCCCCCAGGACTGCAGCCTCACTCCTCATTTGGGAGACAAGACTGAGGTCCAGAAAGGAAAACAGATTGCTCCAAGGCCATAGCCAATTAGTGGCAGGCCAGGGCAAAGCCCAGGGCTCCTGGCACTTGCACTTGCCATCTTTATGCCCCACCGGTAGAAAGACTATAGAGACACCACAAGTGTTTTAGCTTCCTCAGTTTAATTCAGTTGCTCAGTCGTGTCCGGCTCTTTGTGACCCCATGGACTGCAGCACGCCAGGCCTCCATGTCCATCACCAACTCCCGGAGTTTACCCAAACTCATGTCGATTGAGTTGGTGATGCCATCCAGCCATCTCATCCTCTGTCGTCCCCTTCTCCCCTTACCTTCAATCTTTCCCAGCTTCAGGGTCTGTTCAAATGAGTCAGCTCTTCGCATCAGTTGGCCAAAGTACTGGAGTTTCAGCTTCAACATCAGTCCTTCCAACAGTTAGCTTCCTAGGGCTGCCATTACGATGGATCATGAACATGGAGGGTTAACACAACAGAAACNGAGGACATAGTGGACACGACCTCTGGACAACAAGGGGGCTGCCAGGCTAGACCACCACCGCCGGCAGGGACCGAAAGGAAGCATTCCAGGAATGGATGGTAAAGCTGCCCACTTGACATGCATCGGCATTCCAGGACTTTGTCCACATTCCACTGAACTGGGGCCACTTTCCAGAAACCTGGGCTCCAGACCGTGCAAGATTTAGCTTCTTCCACCAAAGGCAACAGTCACTACTGAACACCCCTTAGGAAAGGCAGGAAGAGGCAGACAGAGTGTGGACTCTGGCCAGGGTCCTGGCTTGGAAATTCTCACGACTGTGAGATGTGACCATAAGACAGTCATCCAACATCTCTACAGTCCCAGGGACCTGAAACCTCATCCGTAACATGAGGTCACTAGTGGCTCTGGCCTCGCAGAGCTGTTGTGACGATGGAACAAGGGAATCCTTTCAGGAGGGTAAAGTCACCCCATACTGCAGGTGAGTAAACTGAGGTTCAGAGAGGTGGGTAACTTACCTACAGTCATACAGCCACAAGTGGCAGAGCTGCAGATGCACTCCAGAGTCCATATCCCTGACCCCTGAGCCGCACTGACCTCTCAGGTTTCAGGGGTCCGGTACCCCTGACACCCCCTGCCCACCCTGACCCCACCCTGCTCCTATCTGGCTGACACTGAGCCCCAAACAGACACGCAGCCCTGAAGGTGACTCAGGGACGCTGAACGTGCGCATTATACTTCAGCTCTGTTAACTATAACCACATCCTGAGCACGACCAAAACTAGGTCAAAAGAATTATTTCTGGGATTTCAAAAAAAAAAAACCCACAGCAGGAATATCCTAAATGTGTCTCCCATCATTTGCAGCCAAATGATCTCAAACAGAGGGCTTGTTATTCGTCTTTTTCTTTTCTGTCATATCACAATCCTATTTCAGCCTGGAATCAACCAGTTTCCACCAGCAGCCCCCATCTTTACCCAAGCACCAGGCCCAGCTAACGGGGAGAGGGCAGGATTCATGGCTGATGCAGGTGAGTGCTGACTCCCCAGCCCACATGACATGTCCTGGACTCTGCCTCCTTCCTCGCATGTCCCCATGCACCTACCTCAGCCTCCATTCCCTTCCAAAGGTTGACCACTCAGTCCCAGCATCCCCCAGGACTACTCAGTCCCAGCATCCCCCAGGACTGCAGCCTCACTCCTCATTTGGGAGACAAGACTGAGGTCCAGAAAGGAAAACAGATTGCTCCAAGGCCATAGCCAATTAGTGGCAGGCCAGGGCAAAGCCCAGGGCTCCTGGCACTTGCACTTGCCATCTTTATGCCCCACCGGTAGAAAGACTATAGAGACACCACAAGTGTTTTAGCTTCCTCAGTTTAATTCAGTTGCTCAGTCGTGTCCGGCTCTTTGTGACCCCATGGACTGCAGCACGCCAGGCCTCCATGTCCATCACCAACTCCCGGAGTTTACCCAAACTCATGTCGATTGAGTTGGTGATGCCATCCAGCCATCTCATCCTCTGTCGTCCCCTTCTCCCCTTACCTTCAATCTTTCCCAGCTTCAGGGTCTGTTCAAATGAGTCAGCTCTTCGCATCAGTTGGCCAAAGTACTGGAGTTTCAGCTTCAACATCAGTCCTTCCAACAGTTAGCTTCCTAGGGCTGCCATTACGATGGATCATGAACATGGAGGGTTAACACAACAGAAACATATTCTCTCTCAGTTCTGGAGGCCAGAAGTCCAAAATCAAGGTGTGGGTAGGGCCGCCTCTCTTGAAGGCTCCAGGGGAGAATCTCTGCTTCTTCCAGTTTCTGGTGACTCCAGGTGTTCCTCAGCTTGTGGCCACATCACTCCAGTCTCTGCCTTGACTCTCACAAGGCTTTCTCCTCTACGCTCCATGTGCCTCTCCTCTGAGTATCTCTTACCAGGACACTTGTCATTGGATTTAGAGCCCACCCTGTGCTTCCCAAGTGGCTCAGTGGTAAATAATCTACCTGCCAGTGTGGGAGACATGGGTTTGATTCCTGGGTTGGAAAGATTCCTTAGAGGAGGAAATGGCAACCCACTCCAGTATTCTTGCCTGGAGAATCCTAGGACAGAATCTGTCCTGGATCCCATGGACAGAGGAGCCTGGCAGGTTACAGTTCATGGGGCTGCAGAGTCAGATGCGACTGAACATGCATGCATAATGCAGGCAATACAGGATGATCTTGTCTCCAGATCCTACTACTTTAGGGATTCCAGATACCTTTGGGGATCAGAAATTGTGAGCACAGCTGTGGGTGAAGAAAGATCCTCCAATCCATGTTACATCTGCCCACAAAGCAGAGCAGCACGTGGGTCTGCAGCAGAGACCTGCCCTCCACTGGATATCAGCCACATGCCATGCACTCCTAAGACAGATACGTAATACACCATCCCAGGATAAATAGATCAGCTTATTGAACAGAAGGCTTACCGCATACCAGGCTCCATTCTAAGTCATCTTTTCTCCTGTACCCACCCAACAGGAGAAGTAAGATGTAAACTCCATCACTTGCTAGCTGGGTGACTTGAAACAATCAAATGCACTGGGCCTTAACTTCCTCACCTTAAAAATGATAATGGGACTTCCCTGGTGCTCCAGTGGCTAAGAATCTGCCTGCCAATGCAGGAGACATGGGTTTGGTCCCTGATCCAGAAAGATCCCACATGCTACAGAGCGGCTAAACCCATGCATCTCAATGACTGGTGCCGGGCACTGCAACTAGAGAAAGCCAGGCACAGCATGAAGACCCAGGATGATCAGAACTGAATAAGTAAATGAAGAAAAGATTTTTCATGATAATAATAGCTGCTTTGAGAGGTCCTTAGGAAGGTAAAGGAGAAATTGTAAGGGAAATGCGTAGCACAGAGGCACACCCACCAGCAGCTGTTACTATGGTATCTGTTCCTTACCCATCTCTTTCTTCAATATCTGCATATAATTTTTTAATAATCAGTGTTACACATCCCTTCCTAACAGCCATGACCCCAAAACCTCCCATGTGTAGACAGTAGTTGTGTACCTGGAGAGTTATGTTAATGCACCAAGAAGTGTGTTCTCTAGAGGAAGCTCTGGGGACCCCTCTGTCATGGGTGCACAACCTCCCTGGCATGACTATGAAATCTGCGAGGTGTCCCTCCCGCACACTTGCATGCATGTGATTGAAGTGGGCCACACCTCCTGTCAGCTCGATGAAGCTGTGTTTTCCATCCTCGGCCGTATTCACCTCACTGACTGCTTCCCTTGTTCTCATTCTCAGACAATCCCTGAATTCATTTAGACGGCTTTGGTTCTCTCAGCCACCACAATGGGACAAACACAAAGAGAAATTGAGAAGGAAATGAGTTCTCTCATTAAACAATGCCCAGGTGTGATAAAATACAAACACCGGCGGCACCAAGAGTGATTGACAAGATGAGCATGTGAGAAGAAGAGCCGTTTATTCAAAATTAGATTCTGCAGCAAGCTTTTGGCAGAAGCTCACATCCCGGGCTGGGAAAGATCGCAGGCTTTGGATTCTTTGGCCCTGGGTTCGAATTCTAGCTCTGTCTGTCCTAAGATCTCTTGCTCTCAGGGAAAGAAATAGAAAAGCAAAGACCTCAATAACCACTGAGACAGGACTCTTATCCTTTCCTGCTTCCTCACACTCACACACAAACAGCACTTGGACTCCAAGAATGGGTGGACTGGATTCCCTGCAACAACATTATATGTGTTATTATTAGTCAGTGGGTAGTGGACCACACTATAATGCTATCCACATAAGAAAGACAAACACAGGTCAGCAGGGGAGCACTCTATGGTATAAGGAGGTGAAAGAGGACTCATCCTGCATGCAGAATCTAAATGATGATTGGTGTCCCCCCAAACATTGCTGGAGAAGGCTCTGGCAGGAGCAGCTCAGGACTGATTAGTGACGCCTGAGACTGACTAGCAATGCCTGAGATTGACTAGTGATGCCTGTCACAGGAAAGGCAGTGGGTCATTCAGCAGGTTCATGGCTTAAGTGCCTTCCCTCCCTTGGACAGCAAGGAGATCAAACCAGTCAAATCTGAAAGGAAATCGACCCTGAAAAATCACTGAAAGGACTGATGCTGAAGCTCCAATACTTTGGCCATCTGATGCAAAGAGCCCACTCACTGGAAACGATCCTGATGCTGGGAAAGACTGAAGGCAAAAAGAGAAGGGGGTGGCAGAGGATGAGATGGTTGGATCGCATCACTGACTCAGTGGACATGAATCTGAACAAACTCCAAGAAACAGTGGAGGACAGAAGAGCCTGGGGTCCGTGATGATGCAAAAAGTCAGACATGACTTATCAACTGAACAACAAGTCCTTCTTCCTTCAACTGGAAAAAGAACACCAGCCTCACACACAGAACCTTGAGCTTCTAGTTTGTCCCCCTCCAGTGCCTCGGTCTCTTCATCTGCAAAATGAAAAGACTGAACTAGTGGCCTTGGAGGCCCCACCTCGTCTTCCTTGCTCTGTTTCCTTTAATCTAACTAATGACATCATGGTGAGGGGCCAGGCGAGGGTCATTGACTCCAGGACAAGACAGCAAGACACCATTCTGAGCTTCTTGGATATGTACAATCTCCTGATTAACCCTTAAACTCCAACCAGATCTGATTTCCGAAGAAGTCCCAGGAGCAAACAAATGGCCTCAAGCTGCCTCTGTTCTCAGCAACAGCAATTTAAAACATAAAAATAACTTCCTGGTGCCAGCAAGATTTGGGGTCTGAGCACCAAAGCCAAAGAAACCAAAGGCTGTTGCTGAGCTTTGTGCACACTCTCTCCCAAATTACATGGGGAGGGGAATGCTCCCTGGCCCAGTCACAGGCAGGAGGAAAAGAGAGAAAGAATCCACAACATTCCCTGACCCCACCCTCTCTCTCTCTCTCTCTCTCTCTCTCTCTCTCACACACACACACACACACACACACAATCAACCGAAACAGCAGTTCAGCACAAGGGAGAAAGTGGCCCAAGCTGGTCTCTCTACAACAAACAGGCCCAGATCTCTTTTCAATCAAATGGCTTTTAATCACTTTAAAGATTTTATTAAAAATCCCCCATGGACTAATTATAAGCAAGGCTTCCTGGCCACGATCTAGCTAGCAATCATGCCTCAGCCTGAGGATGCTCCCTGGGTTCTCTCTCTGTGTCTCTTTCCTTCTCTCTCCCCCTCGTTTCTCCCAGGGTGTCTGCCTCTGTGCCCCCGATCCGAACATGTGTGTGTTCCCCTCTGTCTGTCCCTCTGCTGCGTGGTCTCCCCTCCATCTGTCTGTGCATCTCAGCTCTCAAGGTCCCCCTCCGCCCCGGCGCTTCCCACCTCCCTCGCTCCATCTGCCTGCTCTGTGTCTCTCTCCTTGTAGCATTTCCCCTTCCACCTCCCACTCCTTTCTCTGATCCTTTCTGTAAAGCAGAGTCCTTCTGCTAGCTGTGCTCACTCTTCATTCTTTCCTGCCTCCAGAGAAGTCTCTTCCAACTGGGAATGGCTGCCACAGCTAGTCCAAAATTCCTTGGAAGCACACCTAAGCCACTTTTTGCAGAAGGCAACTTATTTACAAAACATTATTACCATAATTAACGCAAACACTTTGAAATAGCAACCACAGCCTCCGGTCCCTGGAAACCAGCACACAGAAATTAGTCAGCATTCCCTTCTCATCCACCATCCTAGAGAAAACACACATACACACACACACACACACACACACACACACACACACACACACACACAAGCTTTCTAAGGCTCACTAAAAAATGATTAACCCTTAGAAAGCTACCAAGTTCATGATTTCCTTTATCACATCTTGAAAGTGGAAAACACAGCTTGAATTGTATATGTAAATTACCTTTTGTAAAACTGCATGCCTCACCAGGAATACTACCTAAATGTATTTTAGAACACCACCGGCACAAAACTAGTATATTCAAATGATGGAAGGAACAGACATACAAACAGAACGTCAGTCTACGGTACAATAAAAGCGGTAAGAGAAGGGACCCCTGAGGGAGATCAGGAAGACCTCCATGGGATTTTCAAGCTTAGTGCTTGAAGGATGGGTTAGCCATTTCATGCCGTTCAACAGGAGGTGACCCTGGCATTTGGATCAATGTTTTGTATTTTTCAAAACACTATTTGAAAGCACTTGCCCCAGATCCATCCGTTTTGATCCCCACAAGCACAGTGCCAAGTACACCATGGGCACTCGACGTGTGCTCATCAGCAAGGAGTGAAGGAGTGGATGGCATGAAGAGCTCTGGGCAAGCAGGCATCTTGCCTTACTCTCTTTGCAGCCTCAGCCCCTAGCCCACGGGTGGCTCCCAGCAGACGCCCCATCCTTGTGTACTGAATGAATAGCTGAATGAGGCAGGAAATAGAGGCACCATATCCTTATTTGATACATGATGAAACTAACACAGAAAACATGATCCCATGGCCACGGTCATCCAGACCGTGGATGACCAACTAGTACTACTGAAAACAGAAGAGTAGCCTTGACTTTAAGATTCCAGCCACTCAATATATGCCCTATCCTCTTAAACATTGATTTTTTTCTTATTCCAAAGAATATGTCTAGACCCACTCTCAAAGTTCATCACAGTGTTGTGTCATCAAATCGAAGGAGAAAGTATCGAAAGAATGGGAGTTTTCCAATCACTCTACTCACTCACTGCCTTAGATTGCTTCCAGAATCGAGTGCTCCTGTTTATTAATCCTTTCATTCATTCAACAAGCAGTTCTTAATACTCAAACACCTACTCCCTGCCATGCCCTGAGCCAAGAACTGGGCATAAAATGTAAGGGACTTACTTTGGCCTGAGTAGTTGACTGTCATTCAGAGGCTACTTCAACCAGAGAGACTTCCTGCTTCTTTCATGAGCTATTTCTACTTAGAAGTCATCTTTGGTGTGTGCTTTGGTTAGATCCCCACCCAGACCTTCCCTTATAAGCATCATTTGGAACTAGTCTGAGTCAAGGGTTCTCAGCCCTGGCTACACATCAGAATCACCCCCAAAAGATTCAAAAACAGACATAATCTCAGTATCTATTCCAGACTAAATAAATCAAAGGTCACTGAATTGAGCCAAAAGGCCTGAAGCGTCAGTCTTGGGTCTTCAACCATGTGAGTTCGGGCAAGTCACTTCCCCTCCCTGGGCTTGATTGGTTTTCTCCTGTCTGCAGTCAAGGAGACGAATGAACAACGGGATCTGCCCAAGCCTTTCCAGTTGTCGCGGTCGGTGTCTACAGAAGTCCTGAGCCACTGAGAACCACCCCATTCCAGAAGCCAGACACCGACAGAAGCCAGGCGATCAGTAGAGAAAGCTGGCCACTGCCACAAGCTCCTCCGCATGCGTTCAGAACAACTGGCTTTGGCGAGGGGAAGTATTCCCTCATTGCAGTCGGCCTCTCCCCACATGGCACCAGTGGGAAGATTTTCCCGTTTACACTCTCAAAAGCTGATAAAAGAATACATCTCAAAATAGCTCAATTACCCTCCCCCCTGCAGCCCCTTACCATCCCAAAGTGCCCGATGCCACCCTCCTCCAAGCATCAATATGGCGGCTCAGTGGGGGTGGCTTGGACCGTCTACTCCTCATATGCTCTCCTGGCTGCATACTTCGGAGCTTCCTCGCCCCGCCCACTCTCCCCTCACTGCATAAACACTGTGCATACTCCTGGCCGAGGCCCTGCCTGTGTGCCTGACCATAACTCTTCATGCTCCACCAGACGGGATTAGGCTCTAGAATCTTCCTTCCTCACACTGTCCCCAGGTAGCACACCAGATCCAATTCAGCCCAGCCTCCCTTCAGGGGCCACTCGTATTCCCTGAAACTCTACATCCTGGGGTGCTTCCCTCCTATGTCCCCTAAGAGAGCGTGTCCTCATCACGTTCATGGACCATTTTCAGGCATCACTAACCAGAAGAGGCTTCCGCACCTGCTGGTACTCACACCAGAATCCTATTCTCCCAGAGCCCAGTGAGACCGAGATGGGAGGAGTCCAGCATCTACTTGCAGGGTTGCGCTCTTTCTACCACGTTCTGGCCAAGCACCCCTCCAGGTTCCGCCTTCTCCATCAGGGGCACAATGCCCTGGCTGTCCAGATGTGATCTCCAGGGCATCCTCAGTTATTCCCACATCTCCTGGCTCCACTGCCCTCAGAGCTCACGGTGGGCATGTCCAACAAAGCCAGAAGTTCTCCCCAGGGTCTGACCCCTTCCATCATCCAGGCTCCTGGGTATCCTCACATAACTGGACATACGGATTGAGGCATGCTGTCGTCCTCCTTAGCAGGTGGACCTACGGTCCCCAGACTTGAAGGAAAGAAGAGTAAATGTTCTGAGAGCACATCTGGGGATGCCACATTTCTATGGCTCTACTGAAGACATCCTTCCTGCCGGGGCCCAGACAGGCAACAGCTGGGGCAGCCTCCCACCTCACAGAGAGCTCCAACCAGGCACATGGTGAGCCCTTTCACTATGGTCTTTAAGCAGGTCCAGGGACCCTGTAGTTAACATGCCATTTATTTTCCCCACAGTAGTGCTGGAGAAGAACTTTTGAGAGTCCCTTGGACTGCAAGGAGATCAAACTAGTCAATCCTGAAGGAAATCAACTCTGAATAGTCATTGGAAGGACTGATGCTGAAGCTCCAACACTTTGGCCACCCCATGTGGAGAGCTGACTCATTGGAAAAGACCCTGATGTTGGAAAAGACTGAAGGCAAAAGAAGAAGGAGGTGGCAGAGGATGAGATGGTTAGATAGAATCACCGACTCAAGGGACACGAATGTGAGCAAATGCCGGGAGACAGTGGAGGACGGGAGAGCTTGGCTTGCTGCAGTCTATGGGGTCGCAGAGAGTTCAGACATGACTTAGTGACTGAACAACAACACACTGTACAACCTTGAACCAGTAACTTTACTTCTCTAGGCATCAGTCTCACTTTCTCTAAAGTGATTTTAATAAAATCAACTTCATGGAGTTGCTCACTGAGAACCATAGGTAAAAGCTCTTACTGATTTCATTTAACTTAACTTGATTCACACCCCAAATTTGCCCGCTGATTCTCTATTGACTCAACACGGAAATTCATGTTCCCAAGGGACCACATTCTGTTTATCACTACATTGCAGCACCTGGCATGGGATGGGGCACATGGCAGGCCCTCAGTGCCTGTTCGGAGAGTGAATCAGAATTGAATTAATCAGAGTTGGGGTAAGGATCCATGGCAACCCAGCTTCCTGGTGGTAGAGATGTGACCAGCTGAGACATCAAGGGCCTAAGGCAGAAAATGAATGAACACGGCAAAAACCCAAGACCAAACCAAACTGCAATCTGTCAAAATATTGGAGGTTGTTTTCAAGTCCAGGGTTTAAATCAGTCAAGAATTTATTTAAATACATTAGAGTTGAACACTTCAACTAGGTTAAATGGCATGTTGAATTTCTTACACTGTAATGTTATTCCAGCAACATCCTTACCAACCTCCTGGTTGGTCTCCTTCCTCCAGAGACTTGCCCCTCTGTTCCACAAAGACCAGTGTAGCCAGGGTGACTCTTTCTCCTTTAAACATCTATTTTCTCCGCTAGACTGAAACCTCCATGTGGGTAAGGATTTTTGTCTCTTTTCCTTGCCTCTCCAGTGGCTGTCATGGTGCCAGGTACAGATAAGGTGCTCACGGAGTATTTGTTGAACTAATGGTCCAGTTGATGCTGCGAACAAACTGCCAGCACTTGAACAGACAAAACACACCAGCAGGTACAGCAACACCAGACCTCAGATTCTAGGTGAAACAGAACAGTATCATTGTCTCTCCAAAGTGGGTGAAGAATCCCCATGTGGGTTACTAGAATTACAGGCTGTTTCAATGCCCAAAGGCCATGGGGTCAAAGAGTCTTATGCTGTAGGAGAATATAAGCGGCATCTCGAACTCTCCAGGTGTTCATCTCAAGCTTTCACTGAAGAGTCAGGACCAGGATGTTGTAAAAGTCAGGGCTGCCATGTCTCTGGATCCTTAGCCCCTACCTGTCTCCAATTCCATGAAGAGCTCCCACAAGCCATCTGCTTGTGGAAAACCACCCCCACTGATGTGTGAGCTAGTTCTGACTCAAGAGAGAAGGGATGTGTACAGTCTACAGCTTCGACATTGTCTTCTGGGTCAGCTTTCAGGTCAATAAGGATGGTTTCATCTCTGCTCCCCAACACTGCATTCTAATTTTCCAAAAACCACCTGGGGAACTCAACCAATGCATGTGGAAAGGCTGGGCACTGCTTTCTGAAAGCTGAAAAAAGGTGGTGATGAGACTATGTTGAATTGATTGTCTTATTTTTCAACATATATACTTGAAAGTTGCTCAGTCATGTCCAACTCTTTGCCACCCCATGAACTATACCATCCATGGGATTCTCCAGGCAAGAATACTGGAGTGGGTTGCCATTTCCTTTTCCAGGGGATCTTCCCAACCCAGGGTTCAAACCCCAGTCTCCCACATTGCAGGCAGATTGTTTAACCAGCTGAGCCACAAGGGAAGAAACATATACTATTTTTCACGGTATTTTAAAGTTGCCAAATCTTTCCATCACCCGTATCCTATTCTATTTTCCTCTACAGTTATCACTGTGTGCTGCTGCTAAGTCGCTTCAGTCGTGTCCAACTCTGCGACCCCAGAGATGGCAGCCCACCAGGCTCCCCCGTACCTGGGATCAAGAACACTGGAGTGGGTTGCCATTTCCTTCTCCAATGCATGAAAGTGAAAAGTGAAAGTGAAGTCGCTCAGTCGTGTCTGACCCCTAGCGACCCCATGGACTGCAGCCCACCAGGCTTCTCTGTCCAAGAGATTTGCCAGGCAAGAGTGCTAGAGTGGGTTGCCACTGCCTGCTCCTTTATCACTATGTAACAGACTGTAAAATTTTCACATTTGGTATGTTTATCATTAGCCTCCCCAGCTAGAATGCTTATTCCACAAAGGCAAAGGTTTGGACTGATGGTTCAGTGGTGAAGACTCCACACTTCCACTGCCGGGCCCACGGGTTCGATCCCTGGACAGGGAACTAAAATCCCGCAGGCCATTCAGTCAAGGAGACAATTCTGTGGGATAAAACAGTGAACGAACAGACGAGTGCATGGACCGGCGTGGGGGCATTCAGTCAAGGGGACACAGAAGCTCAGCGTTCCCATGTCAGTTGACTGTGACCCTCACAAAAAAGGCAGAGGCAGCGATGACTCTCCTTGCAGGTGGGGAACTAGAGCTCAGAGAACATAGGTAACCATGAGCAAGTACAGAAACCAGGATGTCAGCCCACGTCAACCTGAACTTAGCCACTGAAGGCTGCCTCCAGTTCATCTCCCAGCATCTTGGAAGCATATCTTTGTCATCCCTGCTTTACACATAAAGAAACAGAGCAATCTGCCCAAAATCAAACTGGATCCAAACCCAGATTGAGTAACAAACAGAAGCCCAAGGAAAATAAGCATAGATCATTTTTTCAAGAACCCAGATGCAGAAAGACGGCTCCTTGAAACTGGTCTACCCTTCAAGCTTTTCCTCATCACTCTGAATGAGTCAAGTCTCTACCATCTCCGCCAGCTTTCACACCCCTGCCCCAGCTCTGCAAGAGTTGGCCCCTGAAAGAAGAACAGAATCATTTATTAAATGCCTTTTTAAAAAACAACTCATAATAATTATGTATTTATGCCACAGAATTTCTTTGCCTTCATTCCAGCAAATGAATTATATTCTATAATTTAGATTTTCAAATAATATGCATTCTATCGACAAAATGCCAAGTAAGACAAACTTTCTTGAGTCCATGTAGTTCTTAGATAGCTTTTAATTAACTTTAATTTGGAGAAGCTTCGCCCTGCTGAGGCAATAACAAGTGGAATTATCAACAAAATTCTTAAGCTAACACTTAGATGTGGAAATTAGTCCTGACTTTCACATCACCACATTCAAACACTATAAGGGCGTGTGTATGTGTGCGTGTGTGTGTGTTAAATTGCTTTGGTCGTGCCTGACTTTGGGAGTCTGTGGACTGTAGCCTACCAGGCTCCTCTGTCCATGGGATTCTCCAAGCAAGAAAACTGAGTGGCATGTCCTCCCCCAGGAGATCTTCCTGATCCAGGGATATAACTGGTGTCTCTTACATCTCCTGCATTGGCAGGTGGGTTCTTTATCACGATCGCCACCTGGGAAGCCCATAAGGAGGTGAAAAATTGAAAAGTGTTAGTTGCTCAGTCATGTCCGACTCTTTGTGATCCCATGGATGAGGCTCCTCTGTCCGTGGTATTCTCCCATGGGAGTGGGTTGCCATTCCCTTCTCCAGGGGATCTTCCCGACCCAGAGACTGAACCTGGGTCTCCCACACTGCAGGTGGATTTCTTTACCATCTGAGCCACAGGGAACATACGATCAATTGTAACTGCAGGTGGTACTTCGTGTCTTCTCCTCGGGTGCCAGCACAGAGCCTGGCATGCAGTGGGAGCTAAAACCATTTGTGGAATGAATAAAAGGCTGGAGGACCAGGCTGTAATGTCCAACACTAAACTTCTCAAATGCTGGCTTCCACCACAATGGGTCAGGTCCTCTCTCTATTCGCACAAGCTACCTGGGAAACCTGCTCTATCTTTCAGCCTGGAGAGCCCCACATGCTTCATGACCCCATGAAGGCAAAGCTTTCTCATTTTCCTTCCCCAAATAAATATCCAGGGCAGAAGATCCCTCCCCTGGCGCGGAGAGCATTTCGCTCCTTTCAACATCCTGCTTTGAATTTTATTCATAACCAGGCAACCTGAAGCTCTAGCAGCGTATGTTTCTCCCTCCTCCGGATTTAGAAGAAAAATATATTTGAGGTATTTTTAACCAAGAACACCCAGTCCCCACCCCCACCCCCAACACCCTCTGCCTCATCTGCTCAGACATCACATCTCTGCCCCGGAGACGGGTCTTTGGAGGCAGGAGAGGCTCAAGCCATAAATCCTCATCTGTGGCTGATAATCCACATAGAGAGGAATGACAAATGCTCTATTTAGCCCTATTTCCAAGGAAATTAGAATTACAAATCGCAAAGCTATCGCTGAGCCCTGCTTGGGCATAACCTTTGGAAATAAAGGTGGGAAGGAGGTGGGGGGAGACCTGGCACTTGACTAGTCTGTTTCACTGTCAGCTTTTGTAGAAATCCACCCCACGACGGAAATCACACCCCCCTCTCCCCCCGAAGCACTACCAATTAGAGCAGGTGGCCCAGGAGTATTCATTCTGCTTTGTTCACTGCTAAAGGCACCACCAAACCAGGTAAGCCATCGCTTCCAGGGAAAGTACAGAAAATTGCTTCTTTAATTGGGTAGATTCAGAGCTAAGAATAATTTAATTGAAAAACAGCATTAAGGGGCCGGGACTCAGATGCCCACTGGTCGGAGATGACTGAGAGCCTGGGTTCTCGGAAGGCATGGAGGAAAGGGGCGTGGTCTAAAATCTACCACCATCACCCCTCACTACCTCCACTTCCCCACCGAGCGCCCCAAACCCCTCACCCCAGACACAGACACACATCCCTCACTGGGATGCTCGTCTCAAAGGAGAGAACCAAGAGGAAGAAAAACCAAGAGGAAGATGGTTATCTTATATTGTTTTGTTTCCTCAATTTTGCAGCAATCCCCTTGCAATGCCCTGTAAGGGAAGCAGTATGGATTTACCTGGGAAGCTCCAAGGAGTTCTGGGGTCAGGTTCTCCTCCTGTACCTGTTAGGACCCTAGTGAGGTCACCCAGCACCTAAGACTCTTCTCCCCACCTATGTGTTCTCCTTGTTTACTTAACCACGACATTCATAGCTCAGTGCCAGACAATATTCTCAGTTGGGTATTTGTAAATACCAAGTCATTTAATGCTCATAGCAAGCCTGGGAGACAAGCTCCGTTTGTGACCCCCTTCTTCAGATCAGAAACCTGACAGGCACAGAGAAGCTTAATAACTTGTCCAAAGTGACACAGCTGGTAAGAGTTTCAGAGCTGGGCTTTGCACCCAGGTAGTCTGGCTCCAGACCTCACACTCTGATGATAACATGGAGATGATTCAGTGTTTCTAATCTTCGTTTAACCCAGGCTCTTTCTAGAACTTTCTCATCTGTCCCTTGTGTTCTCCCTCCCACTCTCATCCGGCCACCACGACTCATTCCTACATTAAGCTCTATTTTCAGACTCTGTACACGAACTCTGGGACTTCCAATACGTGATTTCATGCTACAGTCTAGGTCACATGCCCTGTCCCTGGTGGAGAGCCTCCACACCGGATATAGCAACATCATTCATGTTACTGAAAACAGGCATAGATTCATCACAAAAAGACAGCACTGCATGCAGGCCAACAGCTTGGGTTTGAACTTGGGCAAGTCATGTCCTTATTTGTAAAAATAAATCAGAGAATAAAACCCGCTTCGTGGGGTTGTACAAACTGAGAGCTAAAAGAAACAAGGCTCCGTAGAATGCCACAGCCACCATGGTGAGCATCAGACAAATGCCAGGTATTGTGAGTGCAATTACTGTTGGGGAAACACAGGCTTTAGGACGGCAGATGGTGACGAGCGTGGCAACTGGTAACACCCGACTCCCATCCAATCAGACACGGCACCTTGTTCACATCACTCAGCATCTCCAAGCTAGTTTCTTTTATGTAAATGGAGAAAATAACAATTCTTGCCCCTTGCATCCAGCTGTGAGGATTCAGTGGAACACTGCAAGTGACAGCAGTTTGGAGATGACCAAGTAACCTTAAAAACAAGTGAGTTTTACTCTCAGAACAACTTAATTGGTGAGAAGGGGCCTTGGACTTCCGAGCGAAAACCTTGGGCTAAAACTTGGGAAGGTTTCAGATAACAGGCTCACTGTTCAGTTAACGGCCTCTTGTAATTCTCATGACTCCAGGCCCATTGTACAGACTAGGCAACCAAGGCTCGGAAAGGTGAAAGGATGGACTGGTATCACAGGAAGTAGACCCCAGTCCCAAAGGTTCTGAACCAGGGCATTACAGCATCACATTCATGTCACTGTCGCTTCATGGATAAGTGAAGAACTGGCTTTTCAGAAAGGAAGTCAGGCCGTAGTCGAGAGCATGAGAGAAAGGATCAAGCTCGGAACCAAGGCCCGGAGGAGGGGACACCATGAGAACTGGCAGGGTGACCCCCGGCCTGGAGGTACCCTCCTCTCTGCGCCCCACTGCCTGCCCTACCTGGCTCCCTCATGACGCCGAGACCATTGTGGGCAGAGACATATTACCTTCCAGGTCCACCCCACACACTAAGCACAGTGCCCATAATAAACACTCTTGAGTGAAAATGACTGAATGAGTTAACTGGAGCATGGCGAACATGATCAAAAGAAATAAGAAAAATCCCCCAGTAAGCAGTAAAGCCGTGAATATATCTCCCCTAGTCCTCCGAAACAAATGAGTTAATGTCCACGCATCTGGCATTTCACATACAGAATCCTGTTTAAACCTTGTAGTGACCCCATTTCACAGATGAGAAAACAGAGACTCAGATGAGTTACCTAACTGGTCGAGAGTCATTCAGAAAGCTTGGTTTAATCCCAGGGTTCTGTTTAACAGGCCAGAACTTGGCTGTTTTTCTCCATGCCCTCTCCATTTGCCTGGAAAACATTCCACAATTTTCCAGGGAAGAAGTCTGTCATCCGGGTACTCCATATGATGTTGTGGGCACAACGGTGCACTTCACGGGCATTTACAGAGTTGAACTGTACCTAATCAGCCATCTGTGCCAACGTTGAGCTCTTTACAGGCTGAGGGCATGGAAGGGACAAGGAGGTTACTGTTTTACTCTCAAAACAAGAAAAGAAAGCACCAGGTAACCTTCCGGTACATGTTTATTTCTAAAGGCTCTGGAGCAGTTTCCCCAATCCCAGTCTCGGCATTGATCTACCAATCTTAAGTGCCAGCCAAGGCAATGCTTTAATGGTGGCCAATGAGACAAGGAGCTAAGAAAGCCTTCCTCAGCGATCAATGCAAAGAAATAGAGGAAAACAATAGAATGGGAAAGTCTAGAGATCTCCTCAAGAAAATTACAGATACCAAGGGAACATTTCTTGCAAACAAGGGTACAATAAAGGATGGAAATGGTGTGGACCTAACAGAAGCAGAAGATATTAAGACAAAGTGGCAAGAATACACAGAAGAACTATACAGAAAAGATCTTCATGACCCAGATAATCATGATGGTGTGATCACTCACCTAGAGCCAGACATCCTGGAATGTAAAGTCAAGTGAGTCTTAGGAAGCATCACTATGAACAAAGCTAGTGGAGGTGATGGAATTCCAGTTGAGCTATTTCAAATCCTAAAAGATGATGCTGTGAAAGTGCGGCACTCAGCATACTAGCAAATTTGGAAAATTCATCAATGGACACAGGACTGGAAAAGGTCAGTCTTCATTCCAATCCCAAAGAAAGGCAATGCCAAAGAATGCTCAAACTACTGCACAATTGCACTTATCTCACACGTTAGTAAAGTAATGCTCAAAATTCTCCAAGCCAGACTTCAACAGTACGTGAACCAGGAACTTCCAGATGTTCAAGCTGGATTTAGAAAAGGCAAAGGAACCAGAGATCAAATTGCCAACATCCGCTGGATCATTGAGAAAGCAAGAGAGTTCCAGAAAAACATCTACTTCCGCTTTATTGATTATACCAAAGCCTTTGTGTGGATCACAACAAATTCTGGAAAATTCTTAAAGAGATGTGAATACCAGACCACCTGACCTGCCTCTTGACAAATCTGTATGCAGGTCAGGAAGCAACAGTTAGAACAGGACATGGAACGACAGACTGGATCCAAATTGGGAAAGGAGTACATCAAGGCTGTATATGGTCATCCTGCTTATTTAACTTATATTCAGAGTACATCATGAGAAATCCCAGGTTGGATGAAGCACAAGCTGGAATCAAGATTGCTGGGAGAAATATCAATAACCTCAGATATCCAGATGACACCACCCTTATGGCAGAAAGGGAAGAACTAAAGGGCCTTTTGATGAAAGTGAAACAGGAGAGTGAAAAAGTTGGCTTAAAGCTCAACATTCAGAAAACTAAGATCATGGCATCTGGTCCCATCACTTCATGGCAAATAGATGGGGAAATAGTGACAGACTTTATTTTTTTGGACTCCAAAATCACTGCAGATGGTGATTGCAGTCATGAAATTAAAAGTCACTTGCTCCTTGGAAGGAAAGCTAAGACCAACCTAGACAGCATATTAAAAAGCAGAGACATTACTTTGCCAACAAAGGTCCGTCTAGTCATAGCTATGGTTTTTCCAGTAGTCATGTATGAATGTGAGAGTTGAACTATAAAGAAGGCTGAGTGCCAAAGAACTGATGCTTTTGAACTGTGAGAAGACTCTTGAAAGTCCCTTGGACTGCAAGGAGAACCAACCAGTCCATTCTAAAGGAAATCAGTCCTGAATATTCTTTGGAAGGATTGATGCTGAAGCTGAAACTCCAATACTTTGGCCATCTGATGCAAAGAACCGACTTATTTGAAAAGACCCTGATGCTGGGAAAAACTGAAAGCAGGAGAAAGGGACAACAGAGGATGAGATGGTTAGATGGCATCACTGACTCAATGGACATGAGTTTGAGTAAACTCCCGGAGTTGGTGATGGACAGGGAGGCCTGGTGTGCTGCAGTCCATGGGGTTGCAAAGAGTCAGACACGACTGAGTGACTGATCTGAACTGAATGAGACTAGTGTCCAATTAATTACTAAATTAGGAAGGGCGATACAAAACAGCTTGGCAACTGCATCAGCACATATATTACCTTGACCTAAGGGACCCTGCCTGGAAACAGGCAGAGCAAAGGGGCTGAAAAGACAGCTCAAGAGACCCAGGGGTCCTTTGCCACTAGTAAGCTGTGTGTCCTTAGGCACACTCTCTCTGCTCTCTGGGCTCAGATTCTTCATCCCACAGGTCTCTTCCAGCTCCAAAAAATTCTATACATCTGTGTGTGTTGGTTTCATAGTTGTGTCCGACTATTTGCAACTCCATGGACGGTAGCTGGCCAGGCTCCTCTGTCCATGGAATTCTCCAGGCAAGAATACTGGAATGGGCTGTCATTCCCTTCTCCAGGGGATCTTCCCGACCCAGAGATGGAACCTGAGTGTCCTGCTTTACAGGCAGATTCTTTACCATCTGAGATGCCAGAGCTATGGGACACCATTAAAGCCATGTGTTCACGTGTCAGCAGAAACACCCAGAGAACATGAAATTACTGACATTTAACCAGCCCACAGTTAACTCCAGGTAGTTTCCAGGGGATTTACTGCTTCCCTGAAATCTATTTTCCAAAGAATCTATTTTGGGCTTTGCAGGTGGCACCAGCGGTAAAGAACCCACCTGCCAATGCAGGAGACACAAGAGATGTGGGTTTGATCTCTGGGTTGGGAAGATTCCCAGAAGGAGGAAATGGCAACCCACTGCAGTATTCTTGCCTGGGAAATCCCATGGACAGAGGAGCCTGGGAGGCTGCAATCTGTGGGGCGGACACGGCTGAGCACGCACACACACACATATATCCAGTACTGACAGTACCAGAGGCAGGTTCTCTATCGCCGAGCCCGTGAATCATGCAGGGTGTCAAGAGGACAAAACCCTGCAAGGGCTCGTTACAAGTGGGCTGCCTCCCAAACAGAATTTGGGATTTATAGAAAGCTATAAAAAACACATAGGAGATGAATTTAAAGCCAGAGCATGAGAGTGGTACATGTGGGATGATGTGTGTATGTACATAGCCTCAAGGAATCAGAGCAGAAAAGTTGGAGAGGAATATCCATGTATCCGATCACCAGGGATGCGACTTTTTGTCCAAGCCCATTCAGCACACATTTTCTGACCGCTTCCTAGATCAGGCGCCCTGCTGGAGGGGAATGGGAGGCAGTCCGATGGGACCTGGTCCTGAACAAACTTCCGCACGTGGCTCTCACGTTCCTTTGTGACAGTGAGTTCATCCTGGACGCCAAGGATGTCCAGTGCCCTCCTTCACAAAACGAGAAGCGAAAACTATGTTTGGGGGCAGCCTGAAGGCTCCAAAAGGTAATGTATGGAAGAAAAGGATTTATTTTTTTTATAGGTAAGAAGCTACAGCAGGACTTGTCTGGAGACACAGTGGGTAAGACTCCACCTGCCAATCAATGCAGGGAACACAGGTTCCATCCCTGGAAGTCTGGGAAGATCCCACATGACACGGAGCAACTAAGCCCGTGCACTACAACTACTCAGTCCACAGGCCACAACCACTCAAGCCTGTGTGCCTAGAGACTGTGCTCTGCAACAAGGGAAGCCACCACAGTGAGAAGCCTCTGCACTGCAATGAAGAGTAGACCCTACTCGCTGAAGCTAGAGAAAGCCCTCGAGTAGCAATGAAGACACAGCAGAGCTGGAAACAAATAAATAGAAAGAGCTAAAAAAAAAAAAGAAGAAGAAGAAGAAGAGGCTACAACACAGTGGAGGTTAAAGCCAAGGGCTTTTATTTTTTATTTATTATTATATTGTTTTGGCTGTGCTGGGTCTTTGTTGCTGCGTGGGCTTTTCTCTAGTTGCAGCGAGCAGGGTCTATTCTCTGGGTGCAGTGCACGGGCTTCTCACTGCGGTGGCTTCTCTTGTTGCAGAGCACGGGCTCGAGGGCATGTGGGTTTCAGCAGTTGCATCTCGCAGGCTCTAGAACACTGGTTCCATAACTGCAGCACACAGGCTTAGCTGCCCGTGGCACGTGGAATCTTCCCAGACCAGGGATCAAGCCTGTGTCCCCTGCAGTGGCAGGTGGATTCTTTACCACTGAGCCGCCAGGGAAGCCCAAGGGAACACTTTTTAAAGTCAGTGATAATGTGACTATAATTAATAACCCTAATACAGGGCAGGATGAGAAGGATAATAATAAAGGTACTTTTTAAGAAAGATTTCTGGGAGAGAGAGATGGAGAAGACATTCTCGGAAAACAGGAAAAGAAGGGAGGAGAAAGAAGGTCGGGGAGAGGGAAGGACCACATGACTGGAGGGCAGGAGAGAATGCGATGACCAGAGGAACAGAGGGCGTGGACAGGGGGAGAAAAGAGAAGAAAAGAAAGCGTAAACCAGAGGGGATCTGAGACAGAGCAGGAAATCAATAAAAATGCCTAAAGCTGATTCAGCAAAAGACAGCAGCACAAGCTCATGACAGAGATGTGGCGAGAACCCCCAGGAGGTCCGAGAAGAGGCAGAAAGAGAGGAATTTGCCTCCGGAAGTGGGGGAGGAGCGGCACAGGGCAAGGCTTGACTGTGGATCTGCATTTTAAACCTATGAGTGCCATTTGAGGCTGGGATTACACACAAGCACTCCTCTGATCAAAATAAAAATAACTGAAGACCTTTCTAAAGGAAGGGAAAGGAAGTACATGCTGGACACTGTCCTCGGCAACTGAAAAATGCTATCTCGTTCGGCATCCCGGGAACCCTGCAGGGCAATCAAACCCTCCTTTTATTTACCATGTAACTGCACCCACATCTTGGGGTGGTTGTGAGGATTAAAAGAGATTAACACAGGTAAAGCATCTGGAAAAGTGCCTGGTGAACCGTAAATGACATCTGGTGAAATCTATCATCAGACTTTTGACAAGCCCGCCTCCCTTTTCTTGGGAACATCTCTGGTCCCTGTTTTGCAGCAGCTGCCATTGCTTTTCCTGTGATCCAACCCCCAAGGACACAGGTTGAGAAGGGGGATCCAGCAGTGGGTGCCTGCGTTCCTAACTTGAGGACTAAAGAAGCAAGGGCAGTCCCTCTCTAGGGACTGAGAGACATAAAGCTCAGATGCTGGGGGTGACCACAGTCCCACCACGTGGGGAGAGTCTGCACAGGGACTGCACAGAGACCGCTGGTGTCAGGGCAGTCCTCCAGCCCCTGATCCAGGTGCTCTTGGCCCCAGGTAAAGCCCATCTCCTGTTGATCCTGCTCCTGAACTCCTTTGGGATCCATGAGCCAACAAGCTCCCTGGGACTCTTCAGCTGGCTCAAAAGGAGCTGCTTTCACTAGCCTCCAAAAATGTGAAGACGATTCAAAAGCCAACAACATGGAGGTCTCTCCAGAGGCCTCCAAAAACAGGTGGCTGAGCCCTGGGACTCCTGATGTGAAAGGAGAAAGAAGCAATAAAAAGAGGAAGACAGTACATTTAGGAGAAAAGAATAAATAAATAGAAATACTGTGTATTCAGGGGATTCTGCATTTGGGATGCTGCTATTTTGTAGCTAAGAAGTAAGTCAGCAGCAAACTCTGGTCACAGCTAGAGGCAAACTATACTTCGCATTTCCATCCTTCCAACCCACGATCTGTGCCATTTGGATTTCATGGTCTAAAAATATCTCCCCAACTTCCAAGTACGGTTGGCATGAGCTGGTGGACTCCAATTTTTAATCCGTTTGCAAATGTTTTTACACAGCTCCTTTTTTTCCCCCTCAAATTCTATTTCTTGCTGAATCACTTCCATCATTCAGTCTTACATTTATTGTGAGCAGGAAGGAAATCATGTTGAACACAAATGTCAACCTTGATCCTGAAGGATGTTGAAGGTTTCAGAGACAGGGTGAGAGAAAGAAGGGCCCAGTGGTGAGAGACTGACAGTGGCGAGTGTTGGCTTTGGAGCTGGCACCTGGCTGTGTAACGCTGAGCAAGATACTGGACTTCTCTGAAAGTGTCTTTTTAAACTACAGGATGGGGACAATGCAATTCAGTCTAGCAGAGATGCTGCAGAGATTCAATGGGTCAGAATGCCATTGCACCGACCTCCAAGGTCAAGCTCAGTGGCCCCATTCTGAACTGTAGCTGCCATCTTGGGACAGCTAAGGGCCACATGCATCCTTAAATGCTGACCCTTCTCCAGCCAGCAACAAAGTCATCCTTACAAAACACATATCTGATCATTCCACACCCTGCTGGGAAACCCAGTGGCCTTGAAGGCAATCTAAACTGTTTCCTGTGGGCTCTATAGCCATCTCCAATTCCCCACCCCCACCACACCAGCCTTTCCAACCAGCTGTCCTTCCGCCTGCAAGCAGGGATTCCCACTCCATCTCACATGGCTTAGCCTTCAATATTGGGTTTTGCAAAGTGGCCACTTCCTTCCCCTCCCCAACTTCTCTAGACCCCTTACTCATATTAGCAAAATGATTGCAGATGCTCTGGAGTTCACACCTTCATGCCACAGGAGAAGATACCTCTTCTGGGAATTTCCCCAAGTCCTCAGATCTACCTTCTCCTCCCACTGGCTCTGACCAGGTGGCAAGCATTTTCCTGTATCCACAGGGGCCAGAGAAGGCAGATTGACTGGATGATTCTGGAGTGGGGCATGAGGTTACTCTTAACCAAACAACATGGCTAAGAACAGGGTGGAATAAAGTTCCCAAAGTGAAATCAGGGAATGGTGGGAGAAACAGTGCTACACATGAGAGGCAAATGATAACACCAATTCCCAATTAAAGTGAGAGAGCTAGCATCATGGAAGGTCAGAGCCTGTAAAGGCCCTCAAGTTTTATAGATAGGAAAATGAAGGTCTCACATGGGCCCAAGACTCGTCCAAGTTCACATCAGGGCTACTGCCAAGTGTCCAGATCCCACCCCAATGCTCTGCCCACTGAATTGTAACAGTGCTCCCCTGACTCCCTGGAAAATGGGGGTTACTATTCAATCCACTTGACGCTCAGCAGTGACAGCCACAGACTTTATAACAAGATGCAAGGAATGGTTTGTGAATATAAAGTCTGAGGACCCTAGGCTCAGAGGTGTGCACTTCACTCCATATCCCCGGGCAAAGGCCCACAAGGCAGGTGCAGAACAGGTGACAGGCTGGAAGCTGAAGACGCAGAAGGACCTTGTATAGTCTTTCTCCTCCAAGATGAAGGACCTATCTCACAACCCGACTTTTGCTGCACACCTAATCACCTTCCTCTGTTTCTGCCCCTCCATGGGCAACAGGAACAGGGAAGGGGGTGGAAGCAGAAAAGCAGAGTTTCAGGAGGGTACAGAGGATGGAGATTCTCTCCAAAAGGGATGGAATTCAACCCCTCCTCAAGACTGGACCATAACAGGTCAATTCTTATTGATCTGTTTATTGCCATTTCTGAGCAGAGACAACCACTGACTTAAAACCTGGACTAGCATCCACACTCAACAGATTCTGGCTAAATTCTGCTAACAGGCTGGGATGGTTGTAAATAGATGGCAGTCAAGTTGACCTGGCCCAACTAGAGCACTCCAATACTTTGGCCACCTGATGTGAAGGGCTGACTCATTCGAAAAGACCCTGATGCTGGGAAAGATTGAAGGCAGGAGAAGAAGGGGATGACAGAGGATGAGATGGTTGGATGGCATCACTGACTCAATGGAGATGAGTCTGAGCAGACTCTGGGAGTTGGTGATGGACAGGGAGGCCTGGCTTGCTGTGGTCCATGGGGTCGCAAAGAGTCAGGACACGACAGAATGACTGAACTGAACTGAACTGGAGTGCAGAATCTCATGCATGCATTGCTTCAGTCGTGTCCGACTCTTTACAGCCCCATGGACTGTAGCCCTCCACGCTCCTCTGTCTATGGGATTCTCCAGGTATGCATACTGGAGCTGGTTGCCATGCCCTCCTTCAGGGAATCTTTCCAAACCAGGGATTAAACCGAGGTCTCCTGCATCTCCTGAACTGCAGGCAGATTCTTTACCCACTGAGCCACTTGGGAAGCCCACAGAATCCTCACCACAGGCCAAGTTCCTAGCATGTGTGTGGATTCCCCACAGAAGTCAGCAGTCCTCAGCTTTCCAACAGCCACATTCCATGCCCGTGTTTAGATCTGGGTTTTGTTTGGAACTCAGCTTGGACGCTGTAAGGCCAAGGGGATTAGTCAACAGTGTTTGTTAAACGCGGACCTCATGGCCAGCAGCAAACCTGGCACTGGCTGTTGAAAGAGACCATATCACGCCTGGCTCCTGCCTGCAATGCAGCCGCAGTTTGGTTGGGGTACCCGTGGCAAACCCTTTCAAGGCAGAGCTTAAGGTGGGATGAGCAGGTGCCAGGTCCCCTACAGCTCAAGAAGAAAAGCTCAAGGTAAAACTGGTAAGGAAAACATGGCTTGTACTCAGGCCCATCCAGGTTCCCACGCAGCCTTAGGGTCTACTAGCTGTGTGCCACTGGGCAAGTGACCTAACCTCTCTGAGCCTCTGCTTCCTAACATCCAAACCAGGTCATGCAGGCATGCTTAGTCACTCAGTCATGTCCAACTCTGCTACCCCACAGGACTGTAGCCCACCAGGCTCCTCAGTTCATGGGATTCTCTATGCAAGAATACTGGAATGGGCTGCCAAGTCCTCCTCCAGGGGATCTTCCTGACCCAGGAATTGAACTGGAGTCTCCTATATCTCCTTCATTGCAAATGGATTCTTCATCCACTGAGCCCTAGGGGTTTCCTTGGTGGCTCAGATGGTAAGAATCTGTTCTGCAATGCAGGAGACCGAGGTTTGAGCCCTAGGTTGAAAAGATCACCTGGAGTAAGGGAATGGCTATCCACTCCAGTATTCTTGCCTGGAGAATCCCATGGACAGAGGAGCCTGGTGGGCTACAGTCCATGGGGCCACAAAGCGTCGGACACGACTGAGTGACTAACACCAGGTCACACTGAAATTAAAATCATGAGATGTGGCTGGAATGTTATATAAATAACAGGAGTTTCCATGTTACAACACTTAATAAGTGTCAGTGCTGTTCCAAGTGCTTTATAGATGTTGACTCGTTTAGTCTCTCAACACTGTAAGGAAGGAAATGTGAGTATCCCCATTTTGCAGATGCAGAAATGGAGGCCCAAAGGGATGAGGGAACTGCCCAGTGTGATTCAGCTAGCCAGGGGTCATCTCAGTACCCAGTATTTACATGGTCCTTCCTCTCCACTCCAAGGAGCAACGGATGAAATTGGCCTGAGGTGCCAGAGACACTCAGATCTAGCTGGCTTATGGTTAAGAGCATTAGTGTGGCTTTGGCCACACATGTTCATAGCAGCATCATTCACAAGAGCCAGGAGACGGAAACAACCCAAGGGCCCACTGACAGGTGAACAAAGAGAATGTGGACTATACATGCAATGGAATATCAGTCAGCCTTTCAAAAGGAAGTTCTTCCTTTGTGTGGTCCAGTGGCTAAGACTCTGCACTCCCAAAGCAGGGGGCACAGGTACAATCCCTGATCAGAGAATACCACAACTAAGAGTTTACATGCCGCAACTAAAGATTCTGTGTGCCACACCAAAGACTCAGCAAAGCCAGATAAATAGAAACAAACAGGTGGTCCCAGTGGTTAAGAATCCACCTGCCAGTGCAGGGGACATCGGTGTGATTCCTGGTCTGGGAAGATTCCACTTGCTGCAAGGCAACTAAGCCCGGGTGCCACAACTACTGAGCCTGCAATCCACAAAGAAGAGCAGACCCCGCTTGCCACAACTAAAGCCGTGCATAGCAATCAAGACCCAGGGCAGCTAAAAACAAATAAATAAATAGATAAGATTTAAAAATAAGTATAGATATTGAAAACATGTACAGTATGTGTTTATATTTAAAAAATAAAAATAGAAAGGAAATTTTCACATATGCTACAACATGGATGAACCTTGAGGACGTCATACTAAGTAAAATAAGCCAAAGAAAAAACAGTACATGATTCCACTTATATAAGGTACTAGAGTAATTAAATTCATAGAGACACAAAATAAAATGGTAACTGCTAGGGATTGGTTTGGGGGGATGGACAGATGGGGGGGTTAGTGTTTAATGGTGCTACAGATTGAATGTGCTTCCTCCAAATTTCTATGCTGAAATTCTAACCCTAACATGAGGCAGGGCCTTTGGGAGTGGTTAGGTCATAAGGGTGCAGCCCTCATGAAAGGAATTAGTGCCCTTGTAAAGGAGGCTGCAGAGAGCTCCTTTGCCTCTTGCTGAAGACAAGTCACAAGCCAGATGTCATGAACCATCACCAGACACTAAGTCTGCCAGCGCCTTGAGCTTGGCCTTCCCAGCCTCCACCACTGTGAGAAATAGATGTCTTTTTGTTTAAACCATCCAATTTATGGTGTTTCTGCTACAGTGGCCATAATGCATGCATGCAATGCTCAGTTGCTTCAGTCGTGTCCGACTCTGTGTGACCCTATGGACAGCAGCCCACCAGGCTCCTCTGTCCATGGGATTCTCTAGGCAAGAATACTAGAGGGGGTTGCCATCTCCTTCTCCTACAGCCATAATGACTGGACAAATGGGTGCAAAGTTTCAGTTGTGTAAGATAAAAAGTTCTGTGAATGGATGATGGTGATGGTTGCACATTAAACCATCAATCTATAGCCTTATGGACAAAATGGTACATTTTAAGTTTTTTATTTTAACTACATTAAAAAATAATAACATGTAACAAAGACGCTGCATTTTTCTTTTCCCACTTACGTGGCCCACTGTGACTTCCTGTACTCTTACCTTGATTGATTCATTTGTTCTGTCTGAGTCTGTGAGCACCTACTGAGTTTACAGCAAGAATTCTAGAGGCCTCGACAGACCATCATCATAACACCAGACACATGCCACTCATGTTTTGTGCCTGGTACTTTTCGTGTTTTACCTTTATTAACTCATGAAGTCCTCCCAACCATGCTCTGAATTAGGCACTATTAATATGCCCACTTTACAGATGAGAAAACTGAGATCCAAAGAAGTCAAGTATAATCTGCCTGAGGTCACACAGCTGGGGTTCACACCCCAGTGGCCTGGCTGAGATGTCCTGCTCCAAAACACCTTCTGCATCTGAAACAAGACACGCTGTCATCCACAGCCTACCTCCCCATTCAGCCAGAGCACCCAGGCTCCTGGAAGGGCAAGCTCCCTGCCTGGAGAGGGTCTATGTCTGGTGAGATCCCTGTAACAAGCACATTGCTCTGCCGTTTCTGAAGTCAGCATTTCTTAGCACTATTTTTTCCCAGATAGAAGCCACAAGGTCCCCAGCTTAATTTATTCCATGCAGTGACACTAATTAATGTTCCAAACTCTGGGACATGGGGACTGAAGGGTGTGAGCATGTGTGTGTGTACTTTATGTAACTTTCATTTTCCCCAACTTTTGAATGATGTACGTGGGTATTTTACCTGAGCCAAACTGTTTCAGCCCCAAAAGCCATTTAGGCTTTCTTGAAGTCATAAAAAGCCCTGTACTAACCCCACACATGTAGGATGGTGGAGTAAAAGGACACGCGCTCACCTTCTGCAAGAACAAAAGTGCAACCAGCTGCTGAACCACCATCAACAGGAGGATGTTGGAGTTCACCAAAAAAAGATACCCCACATCCAAGGACGAAGGACAAGCCGAAACAAGAGGTGCACTCACATTTAAAATCAAACCTCATGCCCACCAGAGATTTTTAGGGGGCACAAACAAAACCCTGTGGGCACCAGGACCCCGGGAAAGGTGCAGTGACCCCCACAAGAGACTGAGCCAGACCTGCCTGTGTTTGAGGGTCTTCTGTGGAGGCACGGGTGAGCAGCAGCCTGCTGAGAGGACAGGGGCACTGGCAGCAGCAGTCCAGCCTCCTACATCTGTGTTTTTGCTCTGACTCATCACTGATGGTGTAAAAGGCAGGGGGTCTGAGACCAAAGCATTAGCCAGAGGCATGGCCTTTGGAGGCTGCTGGTGCTCAACCGAGGGTGCAGCACTTCCACCGGCACATCTGGAAAAGCTGGGAATGGCTGGGTTAGTCCACCTCTGGGAGCTCTACTAGCATCTGTGGGCAGGCTCCAGAATGCTGAAAATTCTGCAAAATTGTGACTTTGCTGCCCAAAGAGACACGATGTCACCCATAAGGTTAAGAGCTTCTCCATCGAGAAATCCTAAAATGTATCCAACTACCTAATTTTTCAGGGAAGAAGAAAAGCACTGAGACATGGGAGTTTCTTATGCTTAGGCTGCAGAGCAATTTCACAGACTAGACATAATCTGACCCTTCCTATTACATTTCCTACTTCACCCTCTCACCACTGAGCTATGTAACCCTTCCCCCACAAAAGCGCCCCCAGGTACAGCCACTAGGAAATACTCACACCTTACTCAGTAGCATTTTTCATTTCCAGGGCTTTGTCTAAGTTGTTCCTTCTATCTTCAACCCTAACCTTGACCCTGATATCACTGTATCCTCCTATGCCTGGATCAAAGGCTGCCTCCTCCAGGAAGCCTGCCAGAGTCCTATCTCAGAACCAACCCACAGCAATCTGTATTCTAACTTTTAGCCTGTGTGCCCACAAGCCTTCACACAAGAATTGTTTGTTGCTTCCCTGATAGCTCAGTTGGTAAAGAATCTGCCTGCAGTGCAGGAGACCCTGGTTCCATTTCTAGGTCAGGAAGACCCACTGGAGAAGGGATAGGTTACCCACTCTAGTATTCTTGGGCTTCCCTGGTGGATCAGCTGGTAAAGAATCTGCCTGCAATGCGGGAGACCTGGGTTTGAGCCCTGGGTTGGGAAGATTCCCCTGGAGAAGGGAAAGGCTACCCACTCCAGTATTCAGGTCTGAAGAATTCCACGGACTGTATAGTCTATGGGGTTACAAAGAGTCAGACACGATTGAGTGACTTTCGTTTTCACACTTTCATTACCATCAACAGGCTAGAACCAGCTGTTTCACAACCATTATGCCATCCTTTGGGTGACAGAAGTCTGGCAGGGCAAGTCCAGTTATCCCATTTTTACCAATGAAGAAGTTGAAGCTCAGGAAGATGAAGCAACTTGCTGGAGATCACACAGTTGGCAAAAAGGATCTGCTGCCATACCACAGAGCCCATGTTGTGGCTACGAGGTCACCCAGCCTTCCTATGTGGTCACAAGAAAGTCCGCCTCCTGCCTGGACCATAACATCTTTGAAGGTGGGAGCCACATCAATCCATCCACTCTTACCTTATTGCCCAGCCTCCAAAATAGTGTCAAAGAGCCAAGGACAAGAGCCCCACATCCCATCTCCTGGTCCCAGACCCCCTCATTCCCTCAGGCCTCCTGTGACCCAACACAACCTCACTCCAGGTACCTGGTGAGTCAGGAGCAAGACCGCAGAGTGGGAATTTTCTGCCTTCCACCCCGCCCCCAACAACCAACTACAGTAACCACAGTAGCTTCAATCGGACACAATAAAAAAACTTCCCGTCCTTTTTTCTGGCTCAGTAGGCTACCTGAGATACTGCAATGGCAGGGTGTCCAGAGTCTCTACAACTGCCTTTCACACCCTCAACAATTCAGGGTGGGAAAGGAAATGAGTGGACAACCCAGAAGCCCCCTCTGCAGAAGGCCAGGCTGGCAGAGAGTCCAGCAGGACCTGGGGGTTGACATGATGGGGAGAGAAGACCATGATGATGTCAGCCATCGGTCCAGCCTCTGCTACGGGCTCCTGGTGACCACAGTGTGGCAGGCGGGTTGGGTGTCTACCCAGAAGCCAATCCTTCACCTTTCTCCTCCTAACAGAATCTCATTCTGTCTGGCAGCAAAGGTACCAGATTCCAGGAAGTGGATCAGGATGGGCTTAAGTCACTCACGGTAGTCCCCTGGCCTTCACTTCATTGGTCCACAGTAGAGGAAGCATGTGACCCTACTCTGGTCAATGATACTTAGGTAGAATTGTACTGCCCCTTGAACTGTGACCCAGGAAGTGGTCAGAGAGGCTTGGCTCAGCTGTCCCATGCAGATGACGGCACTGAACATCTGATGTAATCTGAACATCATCTGTTGAGGAAATCATTATTTCATGGCCATCACTTAATACAATAAAGGCAGATGAAAGAGTAATAGAGAGCCAGGCTAAACTCGAAACTGAGTCTAAACCTCAGCTCTTAACTGTGAGACACGGCGGACATGACTTCACCTGCCTGAGGCTGAGTTTCCATGTCTATGTAACAGGCTGGAGGACTTCTGTAAATGCAGTGCCTCAGTGCACAGAGTCCCAGCAACCAATATTTTCAAAACAGACTTTACTTTTTAGAACAGTTTTAATTTACAGAAAAATTGAGAGGACAGTACAGGGAACTTCCATATAATCTGCACTCAGTGTCACCTAACACCTTCTACTAGTATGATGCATTTATTACAATTAATGAACCGATACTGATACACTAATATTAGCTAAAACCCATAATGTATTTATGGACTGGACCATAAATTGAGATTTAGACCATAAAGAAAGCTGAGCGCTGAAGAACTGAGGCTTTTGAACTGTGGTGTTGGAGACGACTCTTGAGAGTACCTTGGACTGCAAGGAGATCAAACCAGTCAATCCAAGAAGAAATTAGTCCTGAATACTCTTTGGAAGGACTAATACTGACGCTGAAACTCCAATACTTTGGCCACCTGATGTGAAGAACTGAGTCACTGGAAAAGACTTTGATGCTGGGAAAAACTGAAGGCAGGAGGAGAAGGGGACGACAGAGGATGAGATAGTTGGATGGCACCACCAACTCGATGGACATGAGTTTGAGTAAGCTCCGGGAGCTGGTGATGGACAGGGAAGCCTGGCGTTCTGCAGTTCATTGGGTTGCAAAGAGTCGGACACGACTGAGCAACTGATCTGAACTGATAATGTATTTGGGGGCTTCCCTGGTGGTTCAGACGGTAAAGAATCTGCCTGCCGTGCAGGAGATGCAGGTTTGAACCCTGGGTAGGGCCCCTGGAAAAGGGCATGGCAACCCACTCCAGTATTCTTGCCTGGAGAATCCCCATGGACAGAGGAGTCTGATGAACTACAGTCCATGGAATCACAAAGAGTCGGACAGGACTGAGTGATTAACTCTAACACACATAATATTCTGTTCCAGGATACCATCCAGGACATCTTATCTCATTCAGTTGTCACATTTCTGGAAGCTTCTCTTGCCTGTGATAGTTTCTCAAGCTTTCCTCGTGTTAGATGACCTTGACAGGTTTGGAGGCACACTGGTCAGGCATTTTGTAGCTAGGCAGGTGTTTTTTCAACATCTCTGCTTCCTTAGCAAACTTGAGTCAGGCAGAGTTACTCCTGTCTTCATACACTTCTTTGTCTCTTTTCATGTAAAGTCCTTCCTTTCACCATGATCACAGGCAGAACTCACACATGGTAACAGAACTTCACCATGTCCAGAGCCTAACTTTAAGGTAGAAATTATGATATTAACTTTGACATCACTTTCATTGGCTGACATCTTTTAAATCTTAACAGGATTTTGAAAGAATGAAGAGGGAACAGCCATTTATCTGATGCCAACCACAAGCCCAAACCAAGGCTCTGGACTCTATTACAGACGTTCTATTGAATCTTTCAAACAACCATGTGAATAAGCAAGCTCTATTATTACAGGTGAGGAAACAGGTTTAGGTTGGTTAAGTGGTTCACTTAAGGTTACTCAGCTAAAACACATCATGGCTGTGATTCAAAGTCAGGTCTTCCTTGTATCCACTTCAGCTTCCTACTTCACCTGTACACTTATTTCACCTGTATACCTCTTAGGATTAGCACTGTGTGCATTTACCCAAAACTGAGCATCTGGTGGGCCAGGTGTTGTGTGAGGCCCTGGGCTGCAAAGAATGACTATCTGTACATAGGAAAAGTACAGCTAGAAAACATGTCTTCAGCCTCTTTAAATGGCTCAACTCAAGTTTCATTCAGTGCTAGGCCCTACGACCCCACTCTCTCTTGATCAATTTCAACACCTTTCCTTTACCACATGCTGCGGTGTGTGTTCAGTTACTCAGTTGTGTCTGATTCTTGCAACCCCATGGGCTGTAGCTCAGCAGGCTCCCCTGTCCATGGAATTTCCCACATAAGAATACTGGAGTGGGTTGCCATTTCCTCCTCCGGGGGATCTTTCCAACCTAGGAATCAAACCCACTGTACTGGCAGGCAGATTCTTTACCATTGAGCCATCTAGAAGGCTACCTTTCTTTTAGTGTGAGAATAAGTCAGACCTCTGATTTCTAAACATGCGACACAGTTATGGTCAGGGATGCACATCAGAAAAGGAAAACACCATCTTCAACCCTACACGTATGATGAAATTTACTTCTTGTTGATGGAAATTTGCCCTGACTCATTTAAACAAGACTGAAAATTTTACTTGAGCTTCACATAGACTCGGCATATGCGTATATTAAAGTGTTACACCACTCTGCAGTTATTTATTTACCTATTTAACCATGGACAGAAAGGGCAGAAACTAACTTATTCATGCCTGTATCCCCTATTCTTAGTCCAAGGTCTGGCATCTTCTAGGTTTGAAGTCAATGTCAGCTCAATGATGAGTCAGAATACCTTGAGTTAGGGACTTCCCTGGTGGTCCAGTGGCTAAGACTCTGCCCTCTCCATGCAGGGGCCTGGGTTTTTACCCCTGGTCAGGGAGATGCTGCCACTAAGAGTTCACATACCACAACTGAGGATCTTGCCTGCTGCAACCAAGACCTGGGAAAGCCAAATACATATTAAATAAAAAAAGAATACCTTGAATTTGCTGAGCAGATGGATATTTGGAGGCAAATATGTTCAACAAAGGGCTTCCCCGGTGGCTCGTGGTAAAAAAATCCACCTGCAATGCAGGAGACTCAGGTTCAATCCCTGGGTCAGGAAGATCTCCTGGAGAAGGAAATGGCAACCCATTCCAATATTCTTGCCTGGGAAATTCCATGGACAGAGGAGCCTGGTGGGCTACAGTCCACAGGGTCACAAAAGAGTCAGACAAAACTGAGGAGCAACATGTTAAACAAAAAGGATGAAGATTTTCCAATGAGATTTCTTCCCAACCAAATAAGGTATTGAAACCATGGCACCTAATTCCTAGAGGAATTCAAGACGAAATCTCAACATTCCTATTAACATTCTGGAATCCGAAGGTNGAGTCAGACAAAACTGAGGAGCAACATGTTAAACAAAAAGGATGAAGATTTTCCAATGAGATTTCTTCCCAACCAAATAAGGTATTGAAACCATGGCACCTAATTCCTAGAGGAATTCAAGACGAAATCTCAACATTCCTATTAACATTCTGGAATCCGAAGGTGGATGCTAATTACTTTCCCAGGAAACCAGAACTGAGGCAAACGGTGGAAGTCACAGCACCGCCCTTCACAACCAAGACCCTTCCACCTTCTCAACAAAAGATGCGTGTGCAAGAGCAACCAGAACACCTATTTTAATCTTGTTTTGAAAGTGCTAATGTTTCTCACATTATATATTAGTAAGACTCTTCATTCTTTGAAAGTATTAAAAAGTCACTCCAAATGATAGTGTCAGCAGGACTAAAGTTCCCTGTGCTTATTTAAAATAACTCTCCATTTTATTTGGGGAAAATTACTAAAATGTGAACACACTAGAATTTCAACAAGGATGCAGTCCCATCCCTCAAAGGATAATGACCTAGTTTCATGGTGTGTGTTCAGTGACTCAGTCGTGTCTGACTCTTTGCAACCCCATGGACTGCAGCCTGCCAGGCTCCTCTGACCATGGAATTCTCCAGGCAAGAATACTGGAGTGGGTTGCCATTTCATTCTCCAGGGGATCTTCCCAGCCCAAGGACAGAAGCTGTGTCTGCTGCATGGGCAGGTGGATTCTTCATCATTGCACCACCTGGGAAATCAGGTTTCATGGTGAGAACTCTACAATCCTACATACAGTAAGAGGTCAAAAAGCTTAGCTATCATTGGATACCAAGCACTGAATCAATGTGGGTTTCCCAGGTGATTCAGCGATAAAGAATCTGCTTTATGCAGGAGACACAGGTTCTATCCCTGGATTGGGAAGATTCCTCTGGAGAAGGAAATGGTAACCCACTCCAGTATTCTTGCCTGGAAACGTCCATGGACAGAGGAGCCTGGCGGGCTACAGACCATGGGGTTGCAAAGAGTCAGACACGACCGAGCGCACATGAATCAACACATTTACAAATACTTTTATTCCCATTCTTTTCTCCTGACTTTCTTTTTTTTTTTTTTATTAAATTTTTATTTTTTAGTTTGTTTTGCTTTACAATACTGTACTCATTTTGCCATACATTGACATAAATCAGCCATAAGTGTACCTGAGTTCCCAATCCGGACCCCCTCCCTTCCCCCTCCCTCCCCACACCATCCCTCCAGATCATCCCCACTCATCAGTCCCAAGCCTTCTGCATCGAACCTAGACCGGCAATCCGTTTCCCTTATGATATCATACATGTTACAATGCCATATTCCCAAATCCTCCCACCCTCTCCCTCTCCCACGGAGTCCAAAAGGCTGTTCTACACATCTGTGTTTCTCTTGCTGTCTCGCGTACATGTTTAACACCACCATCTTTCTAAATTCCATATATATGTGTCAGTATACTGTATTGGTGTTTTTCTTTCTGGCTCACTTCACTCTGTATAATTGGCTCCAGTTCCATCCACCTCATTAGAACTGATTCAAATGTATTCTTTTTGATGGCTGAGTAATACTCCATTGTGTATATGTACCACAGCTTTCTTATCCATTCATCTGTTGATGGACATCTAGGTTGCTTCCATGTCCTGGCTATTATAAACAGTGCTGCGATGAACATTGGGGTACAGGTGTCTCTTTCAATTCTGGTTTCCTCAGTGTGTATGCCCAGCAGTGGGATTGCTGGGTCATAAGGCAGTTCTATTTGCAATTTTTTAAGGAATCTCCACACTGTTCTCCATAGTGGCTGTACTAATTTGCATTCCCACCAACAGTGTAAGAGGGTTCCCTTTTCTCCACACCCTCTCCAGCATTTATTGCTTGTTGACTTTTGGATCGCAGCCATTCTGACTGGTGTAAAATGGTACCTCATCGTGGTTTTGATTTGCATTTCTCTGATAATGAGTGATGTTGAGCACCTTTTCATGTGTTCGTTAGCCATCTGTATGTCTTCTTTGGAGAAATGTCTATTTAGTTCTTTGGCCCATTTTTTGATTTCTCCTGACTTTCTTAAATGAAAAATTAATGAGGGGGGAAAACACTACAGAATTACCATGACCCTTAGGCCACAAGACTTCCTCTACTTAAGAATCAATGAAAAAACACAGAAACATTTGTGAGCCTCAAGTTCCAATATTTCCAATATTTTCTTCACTTAAGAACTAGACAGTGTACAGTAATTACTGTCAATGCCCCTCCCACACCCTCCTCAGCACCGGTTCCCAGCACCTGCCAAAGGTGACCTTCTGCAAACAAATACCTTTGGCAAACACTCCCATTTTTGTCTCAGGGCTTTTTCTGAGAGGTAATACCCCTGGGATAAGCCCTGAGCCAATGATGGATGGAGTCTGCTGATAATTCTCCACTGTTCTATGCTGCATTCCAAGATTCCCCAGGAGGACCAGCTTTAATTAACCCCCATGGTAACCTGCTTGATGATACATGCATCTTTACAGTCTCCTTAAAGCTCTTTCCCATCTTATTTCCCCCACGTGCTCCAATTTTACTTACTGGGTTGCCCCAAAAGTTCATTCTAAGTTTATTCTATAACTTCTTACAGAAAAATCCAAACAAACTTCTTGGCCAGCCCAATATTTTCCCAATTTTTCTTGGAATATCTCCAAAAATCATACATGCTCAATAGAGGTGGTAGTGCCTCTAAGGGGGAAAAATTGATTCCTAGAAAGTGGGGTTGGGGAAAAAAATCATACTCTTTTTATATAGGGAGCCCAGAAATCCATACAGTACATAAAGAGATAGACAGTGTACCTGTAATTAAAACATCATGAGTGGGACAATCGGGGGGAAAAATGTCCAAGAAGACTCTTCAAAGGGGAGATAATGAAAACAAGACTGCACAACCCTGCGTTAAATAAACCACTTGTACTGAGCACCTTGCCTCAGGGAGTTTCTGGAAGGACACAAAGTAAGATGCAGTGTTAGCCTTTGCTGAGTACATCCATGAACTCATTCATTTAATCCTTTCAATCATGTGTAGGGCTGGGAATTTGAGGGCCATTCATCAGATGAATCACTGAGGCTATTAGAAGTACAAGGACTTGTTGGAGACCACAGAGCAAATTAACCCAGGGCTCAGGGTGAGAGCTTTGGTCTCCTGGGGACTGGGCTCTCAGGCACATCTCAGAAAAGCCATCAAGAGCGCTTAACCCAACATGGCACAGGGAAATAAGCCTATAAACGTCAGTGACTGTTATTAATGACAATAGATCAGGTTTCCATGAATGGGCCAGATGATGGTGCTGCCCCGCAGATGACAGTATAAGAACCCAGGTGGATAAAAACATTAGTTATGATTGATATGATGGGTTTTGAATGCCCCAATTCAATGCTGGGCTCAAGGGGGATCAGAGAGTATTTTCTATGACTCTTGGAAAAGGGCTGGATTTGGGGGAGTGGCCGGGGGTGGAATAAAGGGGAGGGAGGCATTGGGAATTTCAACGGGAAGAGAAGCCTTCCTTGGCAAGAGGCCTGTGAATGAATGCCTGATTCGTTTGCACTTGGCTTTATTCTTTCTCCCGTTTACAGTAAGTCCCCTACATATAAACCTTCAAGTTGCGATCTTTCAAAGATGCAAGCATGCCCCTGTGTGCCAGCTATCGCATTGTACTACTGTACTTTTCAAGATACTGTACAGTAAGATTAAAAATGTTTATTTTTTTATGTGTGAAAAGTATTATACACCTATTACAATACAGTACTGTATAGCCAATTGTGTTAGTTGGCCAGATAGGCTAATTAGGTGATTAGGTAACTATACAGGTACCTAGACTAACTTAGTTGAACTTATAAACAAACTGGACTTAACACACTCTCAGAATGGAACCGGTACATAGGGGACTTACTGTATTTGATCCAGATCACAAGACAGTGCAACCGACGGTAAAATCCCACTGTGGGTAACACCTCTGCGTCACTACACAGCCACTGGAGGACCTCGAAGGAAATTGGTGGGGCTGAGTGGAAGCCAGGCTTGAAAGAAGGAGATCTGAGTTCAAGTTCTCTCTTTGCCATCAAAGTGGCCTTAGGCATGTTTCTCGCTGCTCTGCAGCTCTCTACAATTCTGATCGCCTCTGATTTGTGTCATCTGCCAAGTGCCTGTCTCCAGGTCCAAACATCTCACAAAATTCCCTTAAGTAACTACCTACTGATTAATTTGATTAGACTCACTGACTTCTAAGGTTTCACTTCCTGGACTGACCTCACTATAGGTGGAGAAGCATCTGAAACTGATATGCATGGGGTGAGATAAAGTGGAAGCTGGGGTTTTAGGAACGGGAAGGAGTGGGGAGATATAAGAGTGATAGCGCTGAGTGATTTTCCATTAGTACAGAGGGCCTGGCATGGCTCAATATTTTCAAGTCATGTTAGATAATATTTCACCCCATCCCCCACAAAAGACATCCGTAAAGATATAATTGGACTTCAACAGCTATGGCAGGTTAATGAATCTAATGGCAGAGAAACTCCAGGGGGCTTTCCATGGTGCTCCAGTGGCAAAGACTTCACCTTTCAGTGCGGAGGATGTGGGTTTGAGTCCTAGTTGGGAATCTAAGATCCCACATACCTCACTGTCGAAAAGCCAAAAGAGAAACAATCTTGTAATGAATTAAAAAAAAAAAAAAACTTTAGAAATGGTCCACATAAAAAAAATTAAAAAAAAAAAGAAACTCCAGATATAACACTGGCTTATGAAAAGCAGATTTGGCAAATTTGTAAGAAGGGCCCTGCTAACAGCTACTTCTAAAGCAAGTGTCCTGGTAGGATTGTCCAAGAGGGAATACGATAAACTACGTGACGTAGATGCTTATTATCAATGTATTAGTTTAATATGCCCCAAGGAAATCGCCCCCAAGTGTTCACTGTAAGGAATGTTGCTGAAGCTCCAGTACTTTGGCCAACTGTTGCAAAGAGCTCAGTGGAAAAGACTTTGATGGCTGGGAAAGAATGAAGGCATAAGACGAGGGCGGCAGAGGATGAGATAGTTAGCATCACCAACTCAATGGACATGAACCTGAGCAAACTCTGGGAGAGAATGAAGGACAGGGGAGCCTGGCGTGCTGCAATCCATGGGATCGTGAGGAGTTAGACATGACTTAGTGTGGCACAGCTGGTAAAGAATTTGCCTGCAATGTGGGAGAACTGGGTTCGATCCCTGGGTTGGGAAGATTCCCTGGAGAAGGGAAAGGCAACCCACTCCAGTATTCTGGCCTGGAGAATTCCAAGAAGTGTATAGTCCATGGGGTCACAAAGAGTTGGACATGACTGAGTGGCTTTCACACACACACACACACACAGGGTGACTGAACAACAATAGCAAACTGGACTGTTACACTCTTACAGGATCCAGATGATGTTATCTCTTTTGATGGAGAGGAGGAAGAGGAGATCCTCACCTGAGGACATCAGCCTGGACAGAAGTCCACATCAGGAGGAAGCCAAGCAGGGTTTATTTACAGGAAGTCCCATGAGCCAACTCCATCAGTACTGACTCTCATTTTTCATGAACTGTATGCAAGAAGCAATCTTGTTCCCAAGTTATAACCCATTTTATTCTCTCAAAAAGACATTTCAGACAAACTTCTCTATGGTTTGAATGAAAAGTCCCACCCAACAGGGTACAATTGGATTGGGTCTGTTTTAGGTCCTATGACACCTGCCAAATTGGTACTGACTGCTGTCTTGTTATTTTCGACTTCAGTCTTGTCATCTCCAAACCGCATCCTCTTCATTCTCCTAAAAGGTGGTCATCCTGGGGAAGCCAACATCCCTACAGTACACATGCTAAGTCATACCACTGATGGGCTCCTGATTAACATATGCAGCAATGTTCAGGTGATGCAACACAGACAGAAATGTGGCAAATCTGTCCCAGGGCAAATGCTCCAAACCCAACTGTAGGACCTGTCTGCTCCGCATGCAGCTTTAGGAAGATGCTACCTCAGAATGCCACACCCCTTGTACTGTCCAAAGTGCTTCCTCATACACTGCCTCATGGGAGTCTGCATCAATCTTATACAGAAAGTAGCTTCAGGTTATGAGATAAGGGAGGCATCTGAATCACACAGTTAATGCAGCTCTTCAAACAGCATGTCCAACACACTTCTAACTAACTCACAGTCTTCTCCGGCCACCCCACACCAAAACTGCATGCCACAGTGTCTAAAATAGGTTTCATTCAAGCCACCTTTGAAGATATTTTCCTTGCTTTTCTTCACACTGCTCTGTGGTCCAAGATGTGATGAATTTTGCTTTCATTCTGTCAAAACTTCAAAACCCAGGCTAAAAAGAGAAAGAGAGCAGGACTTTGATTCTCAGCAAAATACCATAGGGTCACATTTGATTTATGAACATTTTAGACATCAATGGAATATTTTTAATGACTACAGATGAAAGAAGGAGCCTGGAAATAATGCAAGAAGAGTAATTCAGCATTCGATTTAACTGAAGGTAGCCTTCTGTCCTCCAAGCAGAAGGGGGAGATGAGTCAACAGGACTATCAGTAGGTTCTTTCATCTTCTCCCTACTGTTTACACCTCCTTTGGAGAAGTCTCCCTTAACACAGGAGACCACAGTCCCTTCCCCATTCTGCATGCCTGGATTCCTCATCTGCATTCCATTACTGCCTTTGCTGGACTATTAACACTGAGTTGTTTCCAGTCTCTATCTCCGGAGGGAAAGAATTACACATGGCCCATCTCCCTCAGTGTTCTGGCTTTTACAAAGCTTGGCACTTCAGTAGGTATGTGTGGCCTTGAAATGAATGGCCATAGCATGCTAATCTGCTCCTTTCTACTGGATGCTTCCCATCACCTAGACAAAGACATGAAACTATACTCAGGATTTTGTAATAATCTGTAAGGGAGAAGAATCTGAGTATGTATGTATAAGGGCTTCCCTGGTAGTTCAGTTGGTAAAGAATCCTCCTGCAACCCAGGAGATCCCAGTTCAATTCCTGGGTCAGGAAGATCCACTGGAGAAGGGATAGACTACCCACTCCAATATTCCTGGGCTTCCCTGGTGGCTCAGAGGGTAAAGAATCTACCTGCAGGGCAGGAGACCTGGGTTCGATCCCTGTGTAGGGAAGATTCTCTGGAGAAGGGTATGGCAACCCACTCCAGTATTCTTGCCTGGAGAATCCCCATGGACAGAGACACTTGGCGGGGTTGCAAAGAGCTGGACACAACTGAGTGACTAAGCACAGCACAGCACGTATGTGCTGCACATCAAACCACTTTGCTGCACATCTGAAGCTAACACAATACTGTGAATCAACTATATTCAATAAACATTTTTTAATTAAAAAATTTATTATTTTTTAAAAAAAGCCCAAGGTGGAGAGAGGAAATTTGAGGAACTGTCTATACAGAATCTATGAATCTGGGAAAGCCTGTTCAACTCAGTTAAAGGTTTTCAGGTCTGACTCCATAACAGAATCACTTTACAATGATGCCTGACGCCTTCAGAACAATGGTATCACTTTCTGGGGTGGAAACTTCATCCAGGTTCGTGTACATGCTTTGTGCAGTCTGTGGGTATTTGGTATTTTGTTTTAAAAATTAAAGGAAAGTATTTTTCACTTTTTATCAAAAATTTTTAATTAGGAAGGAAATATAACCCCACATATATACATATTTCGTAGATTGCCCAATGTTAATTTATCTTCATCCTGTTGGCCTCCTTCTCTCTCTTCCCCTGTGTGCACATGAGCTGTGCACACACACACACACACACACACACACTTTTACATAGTCTGCATGTGTGCTGAACCACCTGAAAGCAAGTTGCAGATACCACGACACTTCACCACTAAATATTACAGCAGGCACCTCTTAAAAAAAAAATTTCATCTGCATAACCACAAAGAAATTATCACACTCAAGAAATTAAATTTGGATATATAATGTCCAAATTTGATGTCCTGGAATGTTACGTCCATGAAGCAAGGTGAACTGGAAGTGGCCAAACTGGAGATGGCAAGAGTGAACATCAACATTTTAGGAATCAGTGAACTAAAATAGACTAGAATCGGCAAATGACCACTATATCTACTACTGTGGGCAAGAATCCCTTGGAAGAAGTGGAGTAGCCCTCCTAGTCAACAAGAGTACGAAAGGTAGTACTTGGGTGCAATCTCAAAAACGACAGAATGATCTCTGTTCCTTTCCAAGGCAAATCGTTCAATATTATGGTAATCCAAGTCTATGCCCTGTCCAGTAATGCTGAAGAAGCTGAACTTGAACAGTTCTGTGAAGACCTACAAGACCTTCTAGAATTAACACCCAAAAAAGATGTCTTTTTCATTATAGGGGACTGGAATGCAAAAGTAGGATGTCAAGAGATACCAGGAATAATAGGCAAATTTGGCCTTGGGGTACAAAATGAAGCAGGGCAAAGTCTAACAGATTTTGCCAAGAGAAGGCACTGGTCATAGCATACACCCTCTTCCAACAACACAAGAGAAGACTCCACACATGGACATCACCAGATGATCAATACCAAAATCAGATTGATTATATTCTTTGCAGCCAAAGATGGAGCAGCTGTACACATTTAGCAAAAACAAGACTGGGGTTGACTGTGACTCAGATCATGAACTCTTGATTGCCAAATTCAGACTGAAATTAAAGAAGGTAGGGAAAACCACTAGGCCATTCAGGTATGACCTAAATCAAATCCCTTACAATTATACAGTGGAAGTGACAAATAGATTCAAGGGATTAGATCTGATAGAGTACCTGAAGAACTACGGGCAGAGGTTCATGACATTGAACAGGAGACAAGGATCAAGACCATCCCCATGAAAAAGAACTTCAGAAAGGCAAAATGGTTGTCTGAGGATGCCTTACAAATAGGTGAGAAAAAAAGAGACACTAAAGGCACAAGAGAAAAGGAAAGATATAGTTATCTGAATGCAGAGTTCCAAAGAATAGCAAGGAGAGACAAGAAAGCCTTCCTCAGTGATCAGTGCAAAGAAATAGAGGAAAACAATAGAATGGGAAAGACTAGAGATCACTTCAAGAAAATTAGACATACCAAGGGAACATTTCGTGAAAAGATGGGCACAATAAAGGACAGAAATGGTATGGACCTAATAGAAGCAGAAGATATTAAGAACAGGTGCTAAGAATACACAGAAGAACTAGATAAAAAAGATCTTCATAACCCAGATAACCATGATGGTGTGATCACCCACCTAGAGCCAGACATCCTGAAATTCAAAATCAAGTGGGCCTTAGGAAGCATCACTATGAACAAAGCCAGTGGAGGTGATGGAATTCCAGTTGAGCTATTTCAAATCCTAAAAGATGATGTTGTGAATGTTCTGCTCAATATGCCAGAAAATTTGGAAAACTCAGCAGTGGTCACAAGACTGGAAAAGGTCAGTTTTCATTCCAATCCCGAAGAAAGGCAATGCCAAANTGTCAAGAGATACCAGGAATAATAGGCAAATTTGGCCTTGGGGTACAAAATGAAGCAGGGCAAAGTCTAACAGATTTTGCCAAGAGAAGGCACTGGTCATAGCATACACCCTCTTCCAACAACACAAGAGAAGACTCCACACATGGACATCACCAGATGATCAATACCAAAATCAGATTGATTATATTCTTTGCAGCCAAAGATGGAGCAGCTGTACACATTTAGCAAAAACAAGACTGGGGTTGACTGTGACTCAGATCATGAACTCTTGATTGCCAAATTCAGACTGAAATTAAAGAAGGTAGGGAAAACCACTAGGCCATTCAGGTATGACCTAAATCAAATCCCTTACAATTATACAGTGGAAGTGACAAATAGATTCAAGGGATTAGATCTGATAGAGTACCTGAAGAACTACGGGCAGAGGTTCATGACATTGAACAGGAGACAAGGATCAAGACCATCCCCATGAAAAAGAACTTCAGAAAGGCAAAATGGTTGTCTGAGGATGCCTTACAAATAGGTGAGAAAAAAAGAGACACTAAAGGCACAAGAGAAAAGGAAAGATATAGTTATCTGAATGCAGAGTTCCAAAGAATAGCAAGGAGAGACAAGAAAGCCTTCCTCAGTGATCAGTGCAAAGAAATAGAGGAAAACAATAGAATGGGAAAGACTAGAGATCACTTCAAGAAAATTAGACATACCAAGGGAACATTTCGTGAAAAGATGGGCACAATAAAGGACAGAAATGGTATGGACCTAATAGAAGCAGAAGATATTAAGAACAGGTGCTAAGAATACACAGAAGAACTAGATAAAAAAGATCTTCATAACCCAGATAACCATGATGGTGTGATCACCCACCTAGAGCCAGACATCCTGAAATTCAAAATCAAGTGGGCCTTAGGAAGCATCACTATGAACAAAGCCAGTGGAGGTGATGGAATTCCAGTTGAGCTATTTCAAATCCTAAAAGATGATGTTGTGAATGTTCTGCTCAATATGCCAGAAAATTTGGAAAACTCAGCAGTGGTCACAAGACTGGAAAAGGTCAGTTTTCATTCCAATCCCGAAGAAAGGCAATGCCAAAGAATGTTCAAACCATCACACAATTGCACTCATCTCACATGCTAGCAAAGTAATGCTCAAAATTCTCCAACAGTCTCCAACAGTCTTCTCAAATGTCTCCAATTGAGACTTCAACAATACATGAACCAAGAACTTCCAAACTGGATTTAGAAAAGACAGAGGAACCAGAGATCAAATTGCCAACATCTGTTGGGTCATCAAAAAAGCAAGAGAGCTCCAGAAAAACATCTAAGTCTGCTTTATTGACTACGTCAAAGCCTTTGACTGTGTGGATCACAACAAACTGGAAAAATCTTAAAGAGATGGGAATACCAGACCACCTGACCTGCTTCCTGAGAAATCCGTATGTAGGTCAAGAAACAACAGTTAGAAACAGACATGGAACAACAGACTGGTTTCAAACTGGGAAAAGAGTACATCAAGGCTGTATATTGTCACCCTGCTTATTTAACTTATATGCAGAGTACATCATGTGAAATGCTGAGCTGGATGAAGCACAAGCTGGAATCAAGATTGCTGGGAGAAACATCAGTAACCTCAGATACACAGATGACACCACCCTTATGGCAGAAAGTGAAGAACTAAAGAGTCTCTTGACGAAAGTGAAAAAGGAGAGTGAAAAAGTTGGCTTAAAAGTCAACATTCAGAAAACGAAGATCATGGCATCCAGTCCATCACTTCATGGCAAACAGATAGGGAAACAATAGAAACAGTGAGAGACTTTATTTTGGGGGGCTCCAAAATCACTACAGATGGTGACAGCAGCCATGAAATTAAAAGACACTTGCTCCTTGGAAGGAAAGCTAAGACCAACCTAGACAACATATTAAAAAGCAGAGACATTACTTTGCCAACAAAGGTCCCTCTAGTCAAGGATATGGTTTTTCCAGTAGCCATGTATGGATGTAAGAGTTGGACTGTGAAGAAAGCTGAGCACCAAAGAATTGATGCTTTTGAACTGTGGTCTTGGAGAACACTCTTGAGAGTCCCTTGGACTGCAAGGAGATCCATCTAGTCAATCCTAAAGGAAATCAACTCTGATTCTTCATTGGAAGGACTGATGCTGAAGCTGAAACTCCAATACTTTGGCCACCTGATGCGAAGAACTGACTCATTGGAAAAGACCCTGATGCTGGGAAAGATTGAAGGCAGGAAGAGAAGGGGACGACAGAGGATGAGATGGTTGGATGGCATCACCGACTCGATGGACATGAGTTTGAGCAAGCTCCAGGAGCTGGTGATGGAGAGGGAAGCCTGGCGTGCTACAGTCCATGGGGTTGCAAAGAGTCAGACACGACTGAGTGACTGAACTGAACTGATACAATGTCATCTAATACGGACTCCATGTTCAAATTTTCTTAATTGTTCCTATAATATTTTATTGTTATTTATTTTTTAATTCAGGGTCCAATCAAGAATCATGAATTGCATTGGCTTGTTTTTTCCAACTTTATTCATATACAATGGACATGTAACATTGTGTACATTTAAGGTACACAATATGATGATTAAATACACATGTACCTTATGAAATGATAACTGCAACAAACACATAAACACAACCAACACCTTACACAGTTTATTTACTCATTATTTTTTGGTGAGAAGTGTTCGGATCTGTTCTCCTTAGCAACTTGCAACTGTACAACAGAGTTATTTTTAAATACAGTCACCACACTGTTCATTAGAACACAGAACCTATCATCTTATAAGTAAAAGTCTTTACCCCTTAACCATCTTAATCCATTTCCTGTACCACCACCAACTGGTTGCCCCTGACAACCACCAATCTGATCTCCAGTGCTCAGTTCAATTTTTAATTTTTAATTATGTTTTTAATTTAAATTTATTTATTTTAATTGGAGGCTAATTGCTTTACAATATTGTATTGGTTTTTTTTTTTTTTTTGGAGACCAAGATGGCAGCGATCCAAACTCCAATAGCCCCTGCATCTCATTACATGTTGATTTTACTGTATGAACGTATTAAACAACACACCTCCCAGCAGCCAGTATCATAAATTAAAAGACCAAAACAGGATAAAGAAGGGGTGGTCCCCCACTCCCTCTAAAAAGCCCTGCCCTTTCCCAGGTAAACTAATAAACATGGCTCCCCATAACTGACCTCATTCCTCCCTTTAAAATTAAATCCCTCTTGCCAGGGGGTTGTCAAGTTCAGCCCTGAACTAGTACAAGCTTCTCCATTCTCTGGCTGCTGAATAAAGCTTGTGATGTGTCAACCAGCACCCTCCTCCCAGGCAGACGGTGTAAACTGGGTTGAGGCCCCACCACGATCCATACGACTTAATTCGTTAACAGGCGCACAAAGGGAGGTGGCACCGGAGCCAGGGCCGCCCCCACCAAGACCCAAGCTACACTGGCTAGCAGGTGGGCAGCTAGACGGAAAGGACGGGTAGAGTCCCAACGGTCCCAGCACCAATGTCGTCCTCATAATCTTCTGGTAGGCAGTACGCAGATGCAGGACCCCGCCTCACAAACAGCATTTATGGAAATGGGTCCAGGGGTAGGGCAAGGGTTGGGGGGGTTGGTCTGCTGGCGCGTCGCGGTCACATGTTGGCTCTTTCCCGCTGCAGCCGCGAGTTGTAGGCACGTGACACGATGTTCCAGGCGTCCGTGTAGCGGTCCATACACATGGCGATGCACTTCTATAGCAGCTCCTGCGCGTTGGCCACGGCGATCTGTACTTTCACCTGCTCCATGATAAGCCCTGGGTCCAGCTTCCCGCCGCTGGAGCCCCCGAAATCGGAGCCGAAGCCGCCCTCCGTGGCTCCGCAAAGTCAATCGGACTGCCCTGCGAGCGCCAACCCGCACTCACGCCGGAAGTCCGCTGCCCTATCTATTGTATTCGTTTTGCCATATATCAACATGAATCCGCCATGGGTGTACAAGTGTTCCCAATCCTGAACCCCCCACCCACCTCCCTTCCCATCCCAACCCTCTGGGTCACCCCAGTGCACCAGCCCCAAGCATCCTGTATCCTGCATCGAACCTAGACTGGCGATTCATTTCTTATATGATGTTACACATGTTTCAATACCATTCTCCCAAATTATCCCACCCTCTCCCTCTCCGTCTCCCAGAGTCCAAAAGACTGTTCTATACATCTGTGTCTCTTTTGCTGTCTCTCATATTGCATTTATAAGTGAAATAATACAGTACTTGTCTCTGACGTATGTTTCTCAGCATAATGCCCTCATAATTCATCCATGTTGCTGCAAATAGCAAGATTTCCTTCTTTTTATGGCTGGAAAATATCCCATCTCATGTATACATCACATTTCTCTATCCATTCATCCATCAATGGGCACTCAAGTTGTTTCTGTATCTTGCCTATTGTAAATAACACTGCAAGAACATGGGACTGCAAATAGCTCTTCAAGATACTGATTTCATCTCCTTTGGATATATATATCCAGAAGTGGGACTGCTGGAGCATATGGTAGCTCTATTTTTAAGTTTTTGCGGAATCTCCATGCTGTTCTCCATAGTGGCTGCACCAGTTTACATTCCCACCAACAGTGCATAAGGGATCCCTCTTCTCCACATCCTCACCAACACTTTCTATTTCTTGTCTTTTTGATGACAACCATTCTGACAGGTGTGAGGTGGTATCTCACTGCATTTTTAATCTGCATTCCCCTGATGCTCAGTGATGCTGAGCACCTTTTCATGTGCCATCTGTATATCTTCTTGGAAAAATATCTATTCAGATTCTCTGCCCATTTCTAAAATCAGAATATTTGCTTTCTTGCTACAGAGTTGTATGAATTCTTTATATATTTTGGGTTTTATCCTCTTATCAAATACATGGTTGCAAATATTTTCTCCCTCATCATAGTTGCCTTTTCATTTGGTTGATCTCTTCCTTTGCGGTGCTGAAGTCTGCTGTAGTCCACTTGTTGATTTTCAAGCACTGCACCTGGCTGTCATGTGCGTTCAGCCTCCTTAAACAGAAAGCTTTCCTTATTTTTGCTTGTTCTCATGATACAGACCCTTTGGAAGAGACCATGCCAGATATCTTGCAGGGGGTTCCACCATTTGACTTTGTCTATTATTTCTTCATGATTAGTTTCAGGTCAGTTTAGGCATGATTGCAGGTATGTTGTAAATTTCCACTGAATTATTCAGGAGAAAGGTAGGGTCGGTTGCCGTCATTACATACAAGTTGGATGGTTTTGGTTCAGGTGGAATCTGCCAGATTTCTCTTAAGGTCCCCTGTAGAAGGAAATGGCAACCCGCTCCAGTAGTCTTGCCTGGGAAATTCCACGGACAGAGGAGCCTGGTGGGCTACAATCCATGGGGTCGCAAGAATCGGACACGACTTTGCGACTAAACCACCACCACCCACCTTCATGCCTAGTTGATGCACACTTAAAGTCTGAGAAGCCTTGTTACTCAATGTGGGCTACAGACCAGCTGCACTGGTTTCCCCTGGGAACTTTCCAGAAATGCAGCTCTGAAGTGCCTCACTCTGAAAGCGAGAGTGTCGATACCTTTCTATTACTCTTCTGGTGCACCGCCTTCCTTCCATAGAGGAGAATCATAACATGGCGAAGAGAGCGCCACCTAGTGGGTGGAGGACTCCTGTGTGATCCCAACTCTATCACCTTAGTTTCCAGATCCTGGGTAAGTCACATAATTTCTAAGCATCTGTCATTGATTTATGAAAGGGAGATACCGGGCACCTTCTCTTCAGGCATGAATGGCCATTTGATATTAGCCTGTTTCCCAGAAAGTGAACTTGGTGTACCTGTGGTCCTTGTTGTTCCCAGCATACAGTCTCATGGCTTCCCAGAGATCTGATGCTGTGAGTTGCTCTGTCCACTCCCCGCCCCCGGCTTCTTCATTCTGCTTGAACAGTTTGACAGTGTCATAAAAAAGAGAGTCAGGAAGCAATCAAGGAGTTCATAAAATGAAAAATCAAATGAGATTATTAGAAAGGAAAGGGGGCCATGGATTTGCGGGGTGGGGCAAGAAGAAGGCAGATTAAATATGGTTGAGAGGAGAAGCAAGAAAGAAACAACATTTACTGAAGTCTACCATGGTGCTAGTGGGGGTCATGGAGAGGATGTGACCCATGAGCTGGCTCCTTATCCCTCTAGGGCTGGGACTCTATCCTCTGCCCACTGTTCCCACAGTGGAGCCAGGTTGAAGGGTGCAGTCTTGAGTGAACATGTGTTGTTGAAACCATCTGGATGGGGGATGTTATGTATCCCACGAAGGCTTCTATATAAACCTTTAAGATGCTGGAAGGCAGTGTAAATATCTACCTCTCTTGCTGCCCATGACAAGCCTCATATAAAAGTTCTCTGACTCTTAAGCCCAACACCTACTCATCCAGAGTGGCCTGCTTTTTTCTTGGGTCTCTCCTTGCCATCCATGTACTCGACCAATTTCAGGTTTCACCGGAGGTTGCAAATCAGCACAATGCAATGTTTGAGGGTTTAATATTATCACCTTGATTAAATTTCACAGCAACCCTGAGGGGCAGGCATTATTATCTACATATCAGAAATAAAGAAACTGAAATCCAAGAAAGTTGAGCAAATTGCTCTAGGTCACAAAGTCAAGGAAACAGCAAACCCATGTCTGACTCCAAAGACCATGCTTTTACCAATGAGAAAGAATGATACGATACAGATCACCTCAAACCTGTCAGGATGACTATTATCACAAAAAAAAAAAAAAACAAAGACACAGCAAGTATTAGTGAGGATGTGGAGAAATAGCAAGTCTTACATATTGTTGGAAAGTGAAAGTGTTAGTCACTCAGTCGGGTCTGACTCTGTGACAGGCTCCTCTGTCCATGGAATTCTCCAGGAAAGAATACTGAAATGGGTAACCATTCCCTTCTCTGAGGATCTTCCCGACCCAGTGATCAAACCTGGGTCTCCTCTATTGCAGGCAGATTCTTTACTATCTGAGCCACCTGGGAAGCATGAGTTTGAGGAAACTCAGGGTCGTGAGTTTGAGCAAACCCTGGAGATAGTGAAAGACAGGGAAGCCTTGATTGCCGAAGTCCATGGGGTCCATGGGATCACAAAGAGTCAAACATGACTTAGTGACAACAAACAGTGCTGGTGGAAGAGCAAAATGATGCAGCTGGAAAACAACATGAAAGTTGTCAAAAATTAAAAATAGAACTACCATGTGATTCAGCACCCCACTTCTGAGTATTTACTCAAAATATTATTATCAGGATCTCAAAGAGATATTAGCACTTCTATGCTTATTAAAATACTATTCACATCAGCCAAGGTGTGGAAACATCCTAAATGTCCATCCACAGATGAATGGATGAAGAAAATGGAATACCATTCAGTCTTAAGGGAATTCTGCAGTACGTGACAACACAGATGGGCCTCGAGGGCATTAAGCTAAGTGAAATAAGACATTCACAGAATGACAAGCACTGCAGGAGTCCGCTTATAGGAGGATCTAAAAGAGTCAAATTCATAGACTGAAAGGGTGATATGGTGGTTACTAGCACTTTGGGGCTTCCCTGGTGGCTGAGACGGTAAAGCGTCTGCCTGCAATACAGGAGACCTGGGTTTGATCCTTGGGTCAGGAAGATCCCCTGGGGAAGGAAATGGCAACCTACTCCAGTATTCCTGCCTGGAAAATTCCATGGACTGGTAAGCTACAGTCCATGGGGTCACAAAGAGTTGGACATGACTGAGTGACTTGACTTTGGACTTCAAGGAGCTGGAGGGAGGGAGGAATAGAGGGTGACCAGCCAACAGGCAACCCACTCCAGTGTTCCTGCCTGGAGAATCCCAGGGACGGGGGAGCCTGGTGGGCTGCCGTCTATGGGGTCGCACAGAGTCGGACACGACTGAAGTGACTTAGCAGCAGCAGTAGCAGCAGCAGCCAACAGACATTAAGCGTCAGTTAAGCAAGGGGAGAAATCAGCTGTACAACCCTGTAGCTAGAGTCAACAACAACATGTTGTACACTTAAATATTTGTTAAGAGGGTAGATTGCAAAGTGTTCTTATCACAGTAAAATAAAATTTTTAAGAAAGAATGAGAACTCAAAATCCTTGATTCTCAATAATGAGAAGGAAACTGACAAAACTGAAGACGAAAATGCAAAGGGGAAATTAGTAGGGTAAGAAAAAAAGTGAGGATGAACTGAGGTGGTGGAGAAGACCAACACCTTGTGGGAAATGAGAAAGAATGAGATACGTGGAGGCAGAAAAAGAGGAGAATGGGATGAACAGAGCCAGAGAAACAGAATAGTTGAGAGAACTGAATCCAGCATTGTCTAGAAAAGCAAAGCAAAGTCCCATCAGTGATGAATTAGTAAGTTGTCACATTGGTGGAGGTGCTGTTGAAGGGACTCCTTCTGCCTGGGATGGAAGGTTGACCAGATGGCCAAGCTCTGAGATGGCTGCTAACACTAACATTATTATTAAATTATATTAAAATATTACTAACATATTATTAGACTGTATGTTCTATAGGGGCAGAGATTAGACTGTTTTGTTTTGCTGGATTTTGTTTCTGCTATAATCCCATTGTCTAGAAGAAGGCCAGGCACAGAGAAGGCATTTATATTGACTGAGTAACATTAATAACACAAATGACTACCTATTATCGAACATTTCTTCTATGTAAGGTGCTCTTAGCTCCGTAAGAGTCTATACTGATCACATTTTTTAGATGAAGACATTGAAACTCGGAGATCCAGCAACTTTCCCAAGACCATAGTAGCTGTAAGAGGCAAAGCAAGTTTGGGAAATTAAGTTTCTCTTACCTCAAAGACTTGTGAAGACTCTGCCTTACTAATGAGGGGTCTCCGTGAGAGGCCAGCGTCTCTCCTCCACCTTGAGGACTGCAGACCCTTTAGTCAATACACTAAGTCCACCAGCCAGGCCCTTCTTTACCTTCCAAGAGCAGCTGCCGGGTCCGAGAGCCCCACCTCTCAGCCTTGGGGCCAATGTGCCTCAGAATGCGATCAGTGTGCCTCTCTTATGAGCACTTCCCCTCGGTCTGTCAACAGGTGGGCGACTGATCACTCCCACTAGTCCGGGAGAGGCAGTCAGGACAGCAGGATGCCAAGATGAAGCCAGCAGCTTCCCACTAACAGGCCCGGAAGCGGGAGTCCCCAGACAGCCACAGTGGCAGAAGGGTATGATTTACAAGGAGATTCTAGTTCAGAATCAACTAATAAATGCTTCATGCCTACTAGTAGGCTCATTTCATTCATAGAGCCTACTTTCTTTAGCCTAAAATCCCACCTGGTGATGGGGCAGTGATCATCCCCAATTTATGGGTCTTGCCCAACCTGGCTCATGCAGGCACATGCTCGTGCAGGTCTCTTCGCTCAGAGACCGAAGGCAGAGTCCAGAGGCGAACTTCAAGTCCAGCCTATTTTCTACAATATTGGAATCCTTTTCAGCCATGCAGCTTAAGATACAGAAAAGAGATCAGTCTTGCTGAGCTCAGAGTGTGGTCTCTGACCTTTGCCTTTACCCCTTGCCCACCTTAGAACTTCCGAGTGCAGTTCTCATCATTGACCTTCCACGATGCTGACCACTTATTACTGTTGTGAAGACAGTAACATACACCATGCAGAACAAAGTCTCAGTGAGCCTGAGAGCATTCTTTCACTCGTCCATTCAGCAAATGCTTACTGGGTATCCAACCAGGAGCCCAGCAAGCCTGCGGGGGACTGAGGTTGCTAAGGAACAACGCAGTTCCTCCTCAAAGGAGCTCTCAGTCCGTGTGGGGGAGATGAGCAAGCAGATCAGTCCAGTGCAGAATCTTACGGTTAGGATGCTGCCAAGGATGGGCCAGTCTAACCAGCTGGCGGGTCAGGGAGAAACTTCCCCAGAGGAGGTGACCCAAGAACTCAGCCAGGGTGAAAGCGAGTAGCCAGGAGAAAGCAAGGGATGGGCATTTAAGACAAGGGGAGCAGAGGCAGTGGGATGAGGGTGGAGGGTCTTCGATGTTCACATTTGCTATATTCTCTGCCTTTAGGACAGAAGCAATAAATCACATCTCATCTGGTTCATTTTTGAGTTTGTTTGCTTTTTTTAAGCATGCACTAGTCTGTGAGACCACAATCAGCCCAATATCCTGGCTCTCCTGTGCCATTAACCACCGCCCAGAATAAGATAATGGCAGCTTTAAAGCACGAATTTCAGTGCCTTGCAAAATCCTGAATCATCAATGAAAGGTTTGGTTTTATTCACTTGACTGGGCTTGCTCCTCAGCGGGAGGGAAGGTGTACAATGCCTCTGCTAACGAGCTGAAATTCAAGTGTCAGGAGCCCATACCCAACCCTACAGGGTTTTCCTGTGGAATGCCCAATTAATCAGAATTCCAACCCTGGCACCACACAGGCCACATTCTATCTCCCCAAGACTGCAATTCCCTGGGCTTTGAGCAGCCCCTGCTTCGATTCCAGATCCATTTCCAGCCATTTGCCAACCATGAGCTAGGAAGGGGAGGCAGAGACAGAGTCATCTGTTACTGAGGGGTCAAGGGGCACCCAGGGATGCCACGTGAAATTTCCAGAGTCCCAAAATTGTTGGCAGAGGGTCATACCTGGGATCCCAACTGAGAAACAAGAAATGACCCCCAACATTCAAATGTGAGCTCCAGAAACTCAACCACATGACCCTGGACAAGTGGTTTTATCTGTTTCGGTTTCCATATTCTCATCTATCAAATACCGGTAACCATTCCCACATCATGAAACTGCAGCAAGAATTAAATGAAATAAATAATTCGCATGTGCAAAAGTACCCAGCTATGTATGCAATTCTTCTTTCTTCCACAATGTAAAATTTTCCTGGATCTTCTCTGGGAAACTGAGGTTACATACAGGCATTCCCAAACCTGCTTCCAAGTGATGGAATAATCCTAGGGAAGGATAAAATCGGGCCTTAGCTATCCCCTCCCCAGAATGTCCAAGATGGGGCAAGAGTGCTGGCTGGGAAAGGTGAAGGAAGAGGGAGCCCACAGACTCCAGTGGGGCCCCGGGTTCAGAGGTCAGCCAGAATGTACAGAACGCCATTTACGTCAAAAGGACGTGTGAGGCCGTGCATGCTTGTGGGCACTCAAGTAATTTGAATGCCTTATTATCGCATATTCCAGTATTATCATCAGTTCAATTTGACGAAACACAGCACTAGAGACAGAGATGAATATATTTGAATCCCTTTTTATCAACTGATGAAAGCAAACAGAAGAGCAACTGCTAACCCTTCTCTCCAGTCACTAACACCTGCAAATACATGCAGACCGGGATGCCAAAGACTAGATTCCGCCCCCTCCCCCCCACAAAAGAAAACAACCCATATTCCTGGTTGGGTGTCTTTGGGGCCTCAGTTTCAGGCAGGCTTCAGGAACCTCTTAGATGAAACCTGTTGCCAAGCCTGAGGTCCTGTGCGGAGGCCCCCACCTGGTGGTCAAATCTGGAACTGCCTTTCCAACCAAGGAAGATTGGCAGGTAGTGTTTAACTCCAAGGCTCCCTGAACTCCTAATAGGTGGAAATCGTCGGTCAATTGGAGAAGGACAGGGAGGAATATTCACTGCTAAAAGCACAAGCAGAAGGGTCAAGGTCTTGGTCATTTCCCCGCCAAAACCCTGGTAATGGCACAGCTTCCTAAGGAGCAGCCATCAGAATGACTAAGCCACAGACAGGAAGCCAGGGATACCTGGAATTGCCCTGCCAGCCCGGAGCGGGTGGGGCGGGGGAGGGGG